>PVJH01002679.1:0-161183 GCA_004026705.1 Nesogale talazaci | reverse complement strand
AGTGTGGAGGCCAGCGGGCTCCTCACCCTTATGGTGAATGAGTGGAAGTGTGCGGTCCTTGGTGTCCAACTCCCGAGTGAGCTTGCTCTGGGGGTAGGTGGGAAGATACATGGACAGGGGTCTGGGTAGGACAAAGTTCGGCTCTTGTTGTGTAAGGCCAAGGCCCTTCTTCCCTCCATGATGATTTGGTAGCCTTAGCCCCTGGGTATCAGTGTCTATATATAGCTCAGGTTCCTAGAGAGAGAGGTGATGTGTGGGGCTTGGGGACCCTCTTCTCTTGTACATTTTCAGCCCACACCTCAGCTTTCCCTTCATAGCAGATACCTGAACTTCTCTAATGAGCATATTCCAGGAGCCCAGGTAGTGTGGTGCGTTACATGCATTGAGCTGCTAATCACAAAGTTAGTCGTTTAAAACCACCAGCGGCTCTGTGAGGGAAAAATGAGACTTTCTGCTTCTGAAAAGGTTTAGAGTCTCGAAAACTCAGAGATAGTCTGTCCTGTTGTCAACGGTTTATATAAGTTGGAATCGACTCAATGCACTAAGTATAGTAGGATAAATTGCTTTATCTATAGTTTGTTTCTTGTTTCAAGCATTTAGAAGGCACTTGATCACTTGCCAGGTAATGCTAAGTCACTGCCATCGCATCAATTGTGATTCATGGTGAACCCCAAGACAGGGTAGAACTGCCCCTGTGGGTTTCTGAGACTAACTCTTCCAGGAGGGGAAAGCCCTCATCTCCGAGGAGTGCCTGGTGGTTTCTAACGGCAGACCTGCAAGATCGCAGCCCAATCTGTAACCACTGCACCACTAGGGCTCCTTCGCTCTACTGATAGGCCTTCGGCATTCCCAGTTTGGGCAGAGCTTTTCCTCCACTCTTGTCTTCTCTCCCACTTCTGTCTTTTAAGCACCCAGGCCTTTTAAAATCACCTTTAGTCAGTTTGAGTTTGGGAAAGATAAATCACCAAACAAATTTTCTCCATTTGATTGACCTGGAGCAACACAGCAAAAAGGAGCCACGAATTAGAGGAACACATGAAATTGCCTCCTTGAACACCGGCTGCCCTCTTTGTCATGGGACCAGAACTGGATGATGCCCATTACAGTCGTCGCTTGGAAACATTAACTAGGAGCAATATGTTTACCTTAATGGGCAAACTCTGAAAAGTTGGGGGTGCGAGAATGGTTCCACAGCTCTATGGATGGAATCGATGTCACTGAATTCATGTCCATATGGAAATGGCTGAATTGGTGTATGTTTTGCTGTGAACTTCTCAATAATAAAATTAATAAAATTTAGGAAGAAAAAATCATAATGAAAGTAAAAATCTTGCTTTGTTAATCTATACATTATTGCCTGAATTAAATATTTTGTATTTTTTTGCAATTGACTTTCTCAGAGAAGAGAATCAGGGTACATTTGAAGGATGAATTCACAAAGCCTTTATGTAACTAAGAAACAAATGCTAAATGTAAAGAGTACAACCTTGGACTGAGGCATTTCTGTAGGATACTGTGGTTTGGAATCAACTTGGGACTGTGGGATTGGGTTTTTTGGTTTAGTCTTACAGAAATCCTGGTGAGTGCACAAGGAATATAAACTATTCCTTAAAGACATTCTGTCATTTACAGGACTGTAACTCTTGACCAGGCAACAGATAGCGCAAAGATCATTGGAAAGGCTACATTGAACATGTTTCATACAATGAAACTAAATATATCGGATATGAGAGGGGTGAGTACTTAGAAGTTTTCAATTCTGGCTCTCTATAATGTTTTTCTCAGTGGGCTTTGATCTGAGAGTGGTTGCAGAAGGCGGGTAGGGGCTTAGATGATAGTCGTGTCCTCCTCTGATACAATCCTAGAACAGAAACAATAACTTTTGAGTTTATTTGACCTGATGTCTTAATTTTTAGAGTCAGATTTGCATTGGCATATTTGTTTTCAATCTAGAATAATAATTATATTATAAATATAATTATTTAAAATATAATTATATATTGAATCTTTATGCCACCTTTTCTTTTAAAAAGAAAGTTACATCTTATTTCTCCTGCTCTCTTTCCTCTAGAAGTACAGACGGGATTATAAGGAATGTCAATCTGTGAATAATTAACGACTTTAAGGTCCTTCTTAATTAGAAACGTTTTGAGGTCGCTGTCTGATCTAGAAGGGAGAGTGGTCAGAGGCACATGAAGATACGTTTCCAACAGATAGGCCAGAGGAAGGAAAAATGCAAAAATCCTCAAATTTCTTTTCTTAGTGATAGATTAATCTTTGTAAGTTTCACCGTATGTGTACATACATGGGGAGAGGGCATGGTTTGGCCTCGTGTGGGTTTTGTGAAAGCATTAAAAAAAACCATTAAACTGTGCATGTTAAAACTTCCCTTGAGGTACGAGTATGATGGGTTTATGGGGTGGGTAGTGGTGACTGGTGATCTATCTGTACAGACGTCTAAAAAACGGTAGATTTTCCAGTCCATCCTCCCTCATTTTAAGGCAGTTGTAGTATATTTAGGTAGAGTCATCCGCCCTCATTTTAAGGCAGTTGTAGTATATTTAGGTAGAGTTGGGTTATGTGAGATTGGGATGAAAAGTTGTTCACCCAGATACTATAGAAACCATGTGAGTGATGTATGAAAGTGACTTCTTGTTTGCTCCTTTCTTTTGTCCCTTTATTCTTAAACCGAGATCTAGATCAGTGTTTTCCAAACGGGGTGCTATTGCCCACTGGATCAGATATATAGCTCTGGGGTAATCCAGGGGCTGCAAAACAGGTAGCTATACTTTATCCTGGACTATGGCCATAGCATCAACATTTTTAACTGCCAGGGTGACTCTCTGAGCAGGATGTTTTTTTTCCTGGAAAGGGAACAATAAGCCAAGTAAGTTCTGAACCTATGATATAGAATGTAGTCTAAAAGATAAACTGAGACTTTGCTTGGTTGGATTTATATTTTCACTTGCTCTTTGCCAGAAATAAGCATTCTTCATTCTGCTTTAGGTTGGAATTCAAATGAATCAGTTGGTTCCCACTCATCAGACCCCTCCTGCGTGTATCAGTCACCCATTGGTACAGTCAGGCCACTTTTCTGGTGGGTCCCACTCTGTCATCGATCTCTTACAAGTTCAGAAAGCTAAAAAATCCACAGAAGAGGAGCACAAGGAAGGTTGGTGGTCAATCTCGTTTTGGGTGTCCCACCAGTCTGGATGTGATTTCTTTAAAGAAACCAATTATGTTCTTAATAATGATAAGTCTTTAATAAGAGTTTGATCTTTTTCATTGTCTACTAAAAAGTACCTGAAATAGCCAGGGGAAGTTGGTCCAACTTAAAAAATCTCCAGCTGGCCTGAAGCGGATGTTTCACTCGTCTCCTGTTTTAATTGCAGTCTTCCTGGCTGCCATGGATCTAGAGATCGCATCTGCTTCCAGAACTTGCACTTTGCTGCCCTCCTTCCCCACACATCTGACTTCTGCTCTCAGTCCTGTTCCTAGCAAAGCGGAGCCTTCAGTGAAATGGAATGGTCTACACCCTCCTATCAGTCTGAAATCAAGACTTAACCTAAGTATAGAGGTTCCATCACCTTCTCAGGTATGTCACTCTAATTCCAAATATCATCAGTACAAAAGTAAGAGGAAGGACATTTTAAATGTATCAATCAGTGTGTCTAAGAAAGAGACTGCTGTCTATTGGGGTGGGTAATAATGGTGAAGCTCTAAACACGTAGGCAGTAGGGGACTTTTACAAAGATGTGCAACTCTTGGAAATTATAAAAGTGAAAGGCAGTGCCAGGCATCTGGTGTTTGCAATTATACTTGTGTGTTTCTTCACCTCAGCAAAGAAGTTTTATTGATCAGAAAGAAAGGAGGCCCGATTGCATAGTAGTTACTTGTTAGGACGTTGAGGTCAGCAGTTCAAAACTACCAGCTGATCTGAAGGATAAAGCTGAGGGTTTCTACTCTCAGTTATAGTCTCAGAAACTGTACCTGCCTGTTTTACTGTCCTATTGAGTTGCTGTGCGCCAGGATCAACTTGCTAGCAGGGAGTGAAGAAAGCAGGGCCTTCGTCAAAGGGGTTTCTTGCACGTGCAGACCATTCTCTTTGTGTCGCATCACTGGAGTGAATGATTTCATTTGAGCTGTCAGTGAAGGGCACTGTCACTGACACTGTATGCTCCTGGGAAGCCTGAAGACGGTACTGTGAGCTAAGAAAGCCTGTGACCACCTCTCCTTTGTGGGAGTCCAAAGGAGATTGAAATGCTGGCTAGGGATCTAGAGAGGACACCGTTCAAAAATGCTTGCATTTGCTTCGTTTATGGTGAAACATTAAGTACTTGCTTCCTGCTGAGATTAGCTTACCTAATTTACGGGTATTAAGAGTTTTGAAAGGACTGGGTGGACGTTAGTGGGGAAGGGTAGAAGCATCTGGCCAGAGCAGGGGATTCTGGTCTGCAGGCCCAAAGGCAGGTGAACCTGCAGATTTAGCTTGCTGCTCTCCAAGACGGGTGTGTTTCTCGTTCTGGGCCATCTCTCATCTGATAAAAAAGAAGGTAAATTGACCCCAGCAACTTGTTACACTGTTCCAGGAAATTTAGCAAAGGCTTTGGGCACAGTTCAGCCCATCAGCAAGGCAAGGTAGATTTAAATTTATTAAATAGCTCTTGGTGCTCCTCTGACACGAAGCCATCTGTTTTGAGGGAGTTAATGGGCACGTGGTGCTTGCTGGTCAGCAGTGGGGAACTGGAATTGCTAGACTCCACATTTTACCTCATGCTTAAATGACAAAAGGCCAGACAGTCTCTCTGAATGTGTTCCTTATGCAGAGTGTTCACACTAGAGTTACAGTGCTGTGCTAGCTGTGCAAACACACCATTTCTGGGATGCTCTTCTTCAAACTTGCATGCTTGCTGTCTTATAGCTCGATCAGTCTGTGTTAGAGGCACTTCCACCAGAGCTCCGGGAACAAGTAGAACAAGTGTGTGCTGTGCAGCAAGGAGAGCTACCTGGGGACAGAAAGAAAGAACCCGCAAATGGCTGTACTACAGGAATAATACCACAACCAGTTGGGACAGTTTTGTTGCAAATACCAGAACCTCAAGAATCGAACAGCGACACAGGAATTAATGTAATTGCACTTCCAGCATTTTCACAGGTAATCACCATTTATGAACCATCTGCGGTTGGAGTATTTGAACTGCTGCCACTCAGCCCTTTTTGGTATACCTTGAACTCAGTTGTAAACCCCTTGTCTTGGTCATCTGCAAGACAGGTGAGCAGCTGTCTGAAGTACAACCAAGGGTGACATCAGTGCAAAGAGGGGCGGATAGTTTCTGCTTGGAAACAGCAAAGCGCAGTACCGTGGGCTGGCTGACTCTGGGCCTGGCCTCCTGCAGGCTGGTGCTGGACCTCAGGCTGAGTAGGAAGCTTAAAAACTCATGTCATAGATGCCTAATGTTTATTTCATGTTCTCTAATTTAGTCCTTAAATTTTACTCCTTTCCTCACCGTACACAATTAAGAGTATTTGATGAGCTTTGCTGTTAAAAAAAACCTATTAAGAATTTGTGCAGGCCAGAAAGACTGTTTTGAAAACACGTTTTGTGAAAAAGCTAAACTAGTTGCCATAAGGAATACACCAGGTTCGACTCTAAACTGTTGCCTTTCCTCTAGGTGGATCCCGAGGTGTTTGCTGCCCTTCCTCTTGAGCTTCAGAAGGAGCTGAGAGCAGCCTACGATCAAAGGCACAGGCAGGCTGAGAGTGGCGAGCAGCAGCAGGCGGCCAGCTCCTCTGGTAAGCCTCAGACCGAGACACTACGATGGCCTTAGGAGCTGTGTTGGTATCTGCAGTGAACATACACAGAATGTGGTGACGTGTTGTTAATGTCCCACAAAGGGAGACCTTGTACTCTGCCACATTTGTTGAGGATCTTATGTCTGTCTTTTAGTGCCAAAGAACCCTTGGCTTCAGTTAAAACCAGCAGCAGTGAAAGATAAGAAAAAAAACAAAAAGAAGGCTCCCACCAGCCCGAAGAAAAAGGTTCAGAGCCCTTTGAAAAACAAGCTGCTGAGTAGTCCTGCAAAATCTCTGCCAGGGCCCTGCAGGAGTCCCCAGAAGTTAATTGATGGCTTCCTGAAACAAGAAGGTCCTGCGCATGACAAGCCCCTGGTACTGTTTAAAAGAAACCTCCTCTACTGTGATCAGTTCTAGTGGTACTGGATGTTATCTAACTGCTGCGTATTGTGACATGTTTCTGCATTTCTTACCAGGGAGAACTGCCTGCTTCCACTTCTGGCGTGACAGGCTATCCCGTTCTGCAGGCAAACCTACCTGTCTGTGTTAGACCCCTGGCACCTAATCTAGCCGGAGCTGTGGAATTTAATGATGTGAAGACCTTGCTGAAAGAGTGGATAACTACTATTTCAGGTTGTTTACTTTGTTACGCGGTATCCACGTTACTTGACAACAGATTCAGCTAGATTTAACTCATTTTCTCAAGACTAATAAGCTTAAACCTTTTAAAATCTAAGCTGCCTTTGAAAAAGTTCCTGATAGCCCATTCCTTGGAGAGCTTTCAGGCCAAGGTCTGGCTGCAGAAATGCAGTTCTCCTTTGTGTCGCAGACCTCTCCTTTTCTTTTGAGAGAGCTGTTGGTTCTCATTTGAGGGCATTTCTTCCCTAGATCCAATGGAAGAAGACATTCTGCAAGTTGTGAAATACTGTACGGATCTGATTGAGGAAAAAGACTTGGAAAAATTGGATCTCGTTATAAAGTACATGAAGAGGTACTTAAAAAAATTTTTTTAAGGTGGGGTGGGCAGTCACCATAGCCAGTTAAAGGGTTGAGGACACTGAGTAAGTTTTAGAAGACTTTTAGGCCATGCAATTAGTCACAATAACTGACACCTGTAGTTAATAAAGGCATGCCTGTGATTTTTTTTTTTTTTTAAGGCATCACTGCCCTCAGGTGGTGGGAGTAGGAGGCCCAGCCTTTGCTCCTGGGAGCCGGAATTGAACCTCTATCCCAGTGGGCCGCAGTCCCGCACAACCACTACGCCACTGGGGCTCAGCCCGCATGCCCGTGATTTTTAATAGTAGAAAAAAAGTCTCCTTGAGCTCTAAATAAATACATGATTAAAACCACAGAAAAGGCTTTTTTCCTTTTGTGCTTGTTTCATTTTTTTGGCTAATTTTTTTTTTTTTACTGTAAATTAAGAATGAATGTTTTCTGTAATGATGCTTCTCCTTCCCCCACCTTTAGGTTGATGCAGCAGTCGGTGGAATCAGTTTGGAATATGGCATTTGATTTTATTCTAGACAATGTTCAGGTGGTTTTACAACAAACTTACGGAAGCACATTAAAGGTTACATAAAGACCCGGGGCTCTCGCTAGCTGTGCCATAAGTGCTTGTGAGGTATTTGCAAAGTGCATGATAGTAATGCTCTGAGTTTTTCTAATTTTCAATTTCTTTTTAAGCAAGTGTTTTGTACATTTCTTTTCAAAAAGTGCCAAATTTGTCAGTATTGCATGTAAATAATTGTGTTAATTCTTTTACTGTAGCATAGATTCTATTTACAAAATGTTTGTTTATAAAGTTTTATGGATTTTTACAGTGAAGTGTTTACAGTTGTTTAATAAAGAACTGTATGTATATTTTGTATAGGCTCCTTTTTGTGAATCCTTAAAAAGACTCTAGAAAGCAAAATGCTTAGTTATGGTTTGTCACACTTTTAAGGGATTTGTGAAAGCGTGTAGGCCAGATCATTAACAGCCTTTGGCTCTACTTCGGCCTTCTTGAGCAAGGCAGTTCATACCATGTTTGGGGAAAGCTTTCAAACCACCATTCAGTTCTCAGCTCCAGGCCTGGACCTCGCAGACGCTAATGAGATCTCTTCACCACTTGGGTGTGGAGAAACTTACTTTACTTTAGGAAGCCACCCCGAACACACATCTGACTTCCCCTTAGAATTAGGCCCTCGCTCATTGTTTCGACTGGAGAAATTCAATAATAATACAGCTTTTCAAATGTATAGAAAATAACTTTATGCTATTCTACTGTAATACTGTAAAAATATAGCTTATAATTATTTGCTTGTGAATACTTGCATGTTTTTTTCTCCAAACACCTTAGAAGTGACTTCAATAATGTGTGCTTTTTACATGGGCATTAAATTAGGTAAGTTGGGGAAAGTCCTCTATCACTTGTCTCACTCCCTCCCCTTTGCATTCTTCAGGAAAACCATACAAGCTGTACAACCAGATCACTACTACGAAAAAGTCATTATGCTGTATCTGTGGCTACTTACAAAACAAGCAGGAAGCCCAAATACAATTTAATCAATTCCCTATATTATCGCCAAGTCAATTCATTAGAAAGTGTCTGCATAATAGAATTTTCTAGTATAAAAAGTCTGAATGTTAACTGATACACCATATGGCAATTAATAAAACAGTCCATGGCCTTAGTAGACAATGCTGGACTGAAGGGGGAGAAGCTAAGCTAACTAATATGGAAGCCTTACAGAGCTTCACTGGTGTCTGTTTCCTTTATTGGTAGTTCTGAATTGTCATGATTACAGTGGGCTGTCATGACTATACAAGCAGTAAAATGCAGCCAGCTATGTTTTACACACAGTAGATAAAGAAATACCAGAATCCCTAGTTCTCTATGAGGAAAAAAGAAATTCCTAAGGGCAGATGGCAGAAGAATGTAAGGGGGCACGGGAATCACTGGGAAGAGTAAGCATAAATAAAGTAGTTCTTACATCAAAAAAGTCCAAGAATCACAAAATCTGCAGATGCTCGGTATCATCAAATACTGCAGTACTGATTTAATCAGTATAAAATTGAAAGTTTTAGATCTGTAATAGAAATTCCAATTTGGGGAAGGGCAAACTTTAAAACAGCAGCCAGTCGAGGGGGAGGGAAAGGAGTGGGCAAGGTAAACAGGCACATCGGAACTGTGGGGACTTGTAATTGACCACTGTCAAACCAGTGTAAGTTTCTTGGTTTCTCATGGAAAACATTTTATACACCTATTTTTTTCCTTCCATATTCTGTAAGTCCGTCGGCGTCCAAATAGTCTGTCCCGTTTTTGTCTTGTTTTTTTGTTGGTGATACTACAACAGTATTGCATTGACTCCATTTCCTGCCCCACGTGGAAAAATTAGATGATTTCAAATACTTTCTTCAGCTCCATAATAAGCTGCCAGTCACTCTTCTGCATTTCGTCTCGGAACCAGTCTTTGAGCGCATCGATGGACTGCCGGCTGATCTGCAATGTCCAAGGCACAGACAGGGTGAATAAGACCGAAGGCTTGCTGAAGAGTCACAAAAGCCCTGCTGCCCCCCAGCACATGCTCCACATCTAATTCTGAATTAAAAAGTGCATTTGAAAAAAACAAGAATGTGGGCTCACTGTAACCCAAATTGGTCACCTTGGGTCGTCAAGAAGAAGAGGGGACCTGGAGGCCCTGCATGTGTTAGTGCTGCACTACTTAAAGGTAACCTGTTGACAAGGCTACTCCACAGGCCAAGTCCTAACGAGGAGATAGATCCATTATGTTCTCCCTGTTCAAACTATAGCCCTGAGAGCTACTGAGCAAAAACATGACAATGACTCATTCAAGGGCAACTTTTGCTGAACATACCCACCTTACTGACAAGGATGTCTGTAGCTTCAAAATGTCTTCCGTACATTTTGGGAGATTCACCAGGAATGGGTTCTATTTTGACACAGACTTCCTGTCCCTTTTTTGCAACATCCACTTGTTTATGATTTATTTCAATACTTGTTATTATTCCAATATCAACAAACTGTAAAATAAGAACGCCAACAATGTGTGGAACGAACCATTCCAATCACCAGGCACTGTGCCAGTGGAGAGCTGGAGCCATGTAGAATGTGGGAATGGGTTGATCACTTCAGACCTCCATAGTATATAAAACCTCAATGACAGACTGGAATACCGTCACCATAGCTGCCGCCCCCGTCCCCCACAAGATCACTTGAAATTCACAGCATTTTTTTTTAAGGAATCACCTAAAGAGGAACCAGTAGTTTCTGAGTAAGGAGTGAGTGAGTGCATGAAGTGTAGGGTGTGAGGTGGTTAACAGAAGAAATCTAAAGGCAGCAGGAACAATTCATATAGGGCCTCGTAATAGAAACCTGCATTTGGGGGAGTTCGGATTAATGGAGTTTTGAAACAGCAACAGGAGGCTAAAGCCAGGCAGTAGTATTACTGCAAATGCCTTTGCTCATTCTATTGAATTCACATAGAAAGAATGGCTCCATGTTCAGATGATGTACTGTATAATATTCCAACCTGAGTATAAGCTAACAAGTATCAATCGAGGCACTTAATTTTCCCACAAAACCTGCATAAAAATGTGCCCAAAAAACTTAGTATATGTTATCAGGGTCACATTACACCACTGAATTAAAACCAAGCCTACATACAAGATGCTTAATAAATAGTGGGTGTGCACAATCACCATTCTGCAACCATGTACGTATTTGGGCAAAGGCTACCAGCGATACTAAAACTATTGAGTAAAACATTCATGAGAACTCAGCATACGCTAGGATTACTTTGTGCAGATAGCACTCACTGCCCCAAGTGAGATAGCTTGTGTGGTGCAAGCGGAAGCCCCCAGGAGTGCCTGTATAGTAACTTCTCCAGTAATGTCAACCTGCATCCTGTCATGAGGAAACACACATCCAAATTGAGTGACAATCTGCCACACAAGACTTCAAAAAAGGAGGGGCGTTTTTCTGATTGAGAATGAAGCATAACCAAATGCAATGCATCTTGAATAAATCTTAAATTCAGGTTGTTAGACACTGTGGGGACAGCTGATGTAATGGGAATGAGGATGGTAGGGAGTTCCTTTAGCTTAGGTCTGATGTTGATCCAGAGGGCAAGTACATGGATGTTCAACAATACTATTTAAATGTTTACTGAGTCTTGAAACTTCAAGATGTGAAATTAAGAACAGCAATAACTCATATCACCTTCCACACATCTTTTAACTAAAGCAGTGACATCATGTAGTAAGGATCAGCACTCACACGGAAAACAGCTACTTAGCAACATTGAGGTTTAAATTATAGTTGTCATCAACTGGTGTCAGCCACTCTCCGTTAAGAACTTGGGAAATGCATCACACAGGGCCACTTGCAGTACAGCAGTAGAAAGGATCCAAGTGCTGACCTGTGTATTGATGAAGGGGCAGTGCCTCACTGGGCCTCGGTTTCTGGCAAAGTAACCAAGCCAGCTGGTTAACCTCTTTAAGACTCTTAACTAACCTCTTCTGTGAAATGTAGACTGACAGTACCTATCAATCTCAAAGAGCTGTTGTGATATGTACATGAGATGCAGGGAAAGCGCAACTAAGCACAACTAACCTTTTCAATTTTGACAATGCACCAAAATTACCTGAAGACTTGCTAAAAAAAGACTGCTCAGGCAATAACCAACCCCCAGAAAGCAGCCTGGAAGGACAGCCAGCCCCTGGTTCTGAGGGACAGAAAGGAACAGAAATAGGACTTACATTTTTGCTAGGGACGCACATGGGTGTGCCCTGTTTCACCTGTCCTGCTTCCACAGTTACTCCCATCACTATTGGATCTCGAGAATTGAAAATGAACTGGGGGAGGATTTTCATCTTGCAGGGAAATACTGCTATGTGCCTTAAAGTGAGAAAGAGGTATACGTTACAGTTCCACTCAATCATCCATATACTGAAGAGCAGATACAGATCAATGTGGGTCTTCTCCCCTGGGACCTCATCCCGGGCCTTGGGAGTAGACTGGGAAGCTGCAGCTGACCGTCCGCGGCTCTTCCATCTCTCCCTTGCCTCGCTTCCCCAGTCTCCACTTTCTTTCCTCCTACGCGTCACCCCTAAAGGACTGTCCACCTCCGAAGTTTCAACCGTCATCGTCGCAGCAAGCGGGTTGGTTCAAAATGACGCTACAAAGGTAAAGTGGCCAGATGTTCCACTTTTTAACAATTTAACAACATTCCGTGGCATTTTAAAATTAAATAAATATATTACAATACTATTTTTGCATTCTATGAACGTTTTGTTGCTCCATATACAACAAATTTTGAATCATGCCCCCCCCCCCCCCCAGGACAATGATGTCCTGCTTAACATCTGGTCACTTTATTAAAGGTCACTTTATTAAAGGTCAATTTTCTTACCTGTCAAGAATATGTTATAGTAGTTTCTAGCCATCTTCAAAATCAGAGCTAACCTTTTCATGTCGCATTTTAAGATCTTGAGTGAGTATAACCTAATTGAAATCCTACCCAGCTCAATTCAATGCTGTTGACTCAGTGACCCAACAGGACAGGGTATGACTGCCCCTGTGAATTTCCCGAGACGATTAATGGGAGTAAAAAGCCCTGCCATTTTCAGGTGGTGGTTTTTAAACTGCTGATCTTGCAGTAAGCAGCCGAACAACATAACCACTTAAGCCACCAGGGTTCAATGAAATCTCAACTATTTACCAGGTATCAGTTTTACTTTAAAAATGCCAAAATGGCGGGCTGAGCCCCAGGAGCGTAGTGGTTGTGCGTGGGACTGCGACCCACTGGGTTGAAGGTTCAAATCCAGCAGCAAGGCTGGGCTTCCTACCCCCCCCCCCCAAAAAAAAAAAGTCATAAGAGCCCCCAATAAAATGATTTTTTTTAAATGTCAAAATTACTCCATCTGTCCCTGTCATCAGCTCTCTCTCTCTCTATCTCACTCAGATTATGAGGGCCTTCATGACATAGACTAACCCTAACTGCAACACAGGACTCCCAAATAGGAAATATGAACTTCAAGAACGGCACAGGAGCAGGCAGTGCTTTAGTCCACCGTGTGTAGGTCACTGTGGGTCAGAGCTGACTCAAGGGCACAAGCAACAACAATCTCTTGTCACTCATCCCCCAACACGCAATGCTCCATGAACCACCAATCTGATCATGTCCACACACACTTTTTCAAACAAGAGTTAAGAACTCAGCTCTTGCTGTACCCGACAGAGTCCTCCCTAACATGGGTCTTTGCCAGCTCCTCTGACCATTCTCCCCTTGGTCATCCTGCCTCAGTTCTTCAACTCAGTTCTACCCGCTCTTCCCTATGTATCGTGTGGCACACTTTATTTCAAATAAGCAATCTAAGTATTTTCTCCAGCCACCCTAATGGTAGCCCCTCTTCCCTTCATCACCTGGACCCTCAATCAGTTTTGAGCACAGATAACCTACCTCTTCACTAGTTTTTATTGGTTGCTTCCCTCTGCCCCTGAGCCCTTAAGACAGCGAAATCTTAGCCCAGATAAACTCTCACTAAAGCAACCACATTTAGCTACTAACCACCCACTAATGATATCCAGGTCTGCAAAACTCAAAAATCAAATCTGCCTGAGAGGCCCAGGTGTGCAGGATTTGTGCGTTTACAAAACACCACCTCAGGGTGCTGCCTTTGCTCAGTCATGTTGCTGCTGTCAACATCTTTCTGGTATGTATATGTGGGCCATCTCAGTAAAGGTAATTACCAAAGAGTGAAAGTATAGAAAACCATAAACTTACTTAAATTCTTCTTGTTTTTGCTTCTTGTAGTCTTGTCTGTATTTTGTAAAGGCATCAAACAAATGATAAATAATTTCTGCACTAAAAATTCTAACTCCTAAACTATCAGCCATTTCTTGTGCATCTCGTTCAATTCTCACATCAAAGGCCAAAATGACTGCATACCTGAGAGGTTAAAACAAATGAAAAGCAAAACAGGTCGTGAAGGATAATTCTAAGAACATAGGTAACCAATATTAAAATCTTTGTAGATTAAGGGAAATTTCTTACTGAGGATCGTGTTCCAACATCACCGAAGCTTTCATAACATCTTTTTTATGGACGGGGCCAATATTAATTCCTGCATACTACACAAAAATTGGGGGGTGGTGGTTCAGAATTAACTTAGAGGTATTAGAACATCACACAAATCACTACTAACACACCTCTGCAAAGTTGGGTCAATTACTCACAGGTACTTCTGATGATTTCAGAAATTCAAGCAGAGCTTCCAAAGAGCCCAGTGTAGACGCCTGCACGTAGACTCCCTTTTCTTCTAATTTAATGGCATTTAGTGTCTGCTTTAACTCATGGATCAACTCATCCTTCAAGAAAAATTAGGTATGACAAGCATGTTAATTTATATTGACATCTTTAACACATTAAAAATTAAAACACTCTTCTTTTAGATGGGTATCCCTAAAAATGTGAAAATGGGCTTAGAGCAACACAATAGAAACTGCAGTAAAATAAAGGAGGTAATTTGGGGGCCAGATGCCAGCTGGATCCCACCTCTTTCTCTCAAGCTTGCTCATTTAAATGCTTATTCTCTGTACCTTGGCAGCTCTTGTGGATGTGATGGAGGAAAGGTGAAAGGACAGTTAGCAATCCTCTTTCACAAGTTAAAGTACCACATGAATGATGGCAACGCCAGCTTGCGCTCAGATCAGGTGGTAAAGAAATAAGTAAAACAAGCAAGCTGGTGCCCCTTCCGGGCATGGGAACCCATGCCAAATCTGGGCATTAGTTAAGTCACGGCACCTCTGCTGAAGCAATGACTTCTCGTAGCAGTGACTTGAGGCTGCTTATAGAGTAATGGTTGGCGGGGGAGGGGTGAAAATGGGACACAGTCATGGAAACTTTATACAGTGGAACACCTCACAGGGTAGGCTTTCTGGGTTTGATGACATGGGACCATCAATTAGGAGGATGAGGTGGTGTAGTAAAATAATTTTACAGTTTATGTTCTACATTCTACTTTGGTGAGTCCTATTTGGGTAAAGTGACCAAATGTCCCGCTTTTAAACAATTTTCCCTGTGACGTTTTTAAAAAGTCCCGAGTTTTTGAAAGAACGCACAAGCTAGGGAACGGCAAGGGAATAGACCCCCCCCCCTACACCCCCATCCCACAGGTCAATGGTGTCCTGCTTTACCCAAGTTAAAATCTGGTCACTTTATATTTGGGGCCTTAGAAGCTTTCAAGAGGCCACCTATTGGTCTCTTAATTATCAAACACAAATAGCAAGAAGGAAACCAAAGATTCCTTCTACCCTGAGGTGAGAAGAACCAGGCTCACCCCCCTCTCAATACAAATGTTCTCATCAAGGTCACAACAAATGGCTCTCCTAGAACAGAAGAAATAAGTGGAATAGAATTCAAATGGTTAAGAAGTCCAGGCTCATGGGACTGGTTGGTACTACAACAGGTCTCCTTATTGTATGAGATGACCTCTGGATCTTGAACTGAGACTATCCTGAGGTTACCGATTAGCTAAATAAGGCTCACAAAATAATGAGTACCAAGTGTGTGTATGTGCTACTAAACAAAGTCATATGGTCAACAAATGATCTAGGGAAGTGGTTCTCAACTTTCCTAATGCCAAGACCCTTTAATACCGTTCCTCATGTTGTGGTGATCCCACCTCCCCAAACACGACCTAAAATTATTTTTGTTGCTACTTCATTACTGTAATTTTGCTATTATGAATCGGGCAAGCCCTGTGAAAGGGTTGTTCGACGCCCAAAGGGTCAACCCACAGGTCAAGAACAGCTGCTCTAGGGCTAAATAACATGAGACAGTAAGCGGAAAGGGAAACTACATTACTAAAAATCAGACAAACCAGAACAGAAATAATGAGTACAATCTTTTACTTTGTGAAATTTATAATCAATGTCACTGAATAATTTGTGTAAGAAAATTGTTAAATGACAGCCTACTTTGCTGTATATACTTCCACTAAACACACAATAAAATATTACTTAAGGAAGACAGTTAACTATGGTCTCAGCACATTAGGACAGCCCTCTTGCTATTACCGCTGATTGTCTCGTGATGAGTCAACACAGAACAGTAAGTAGTTCAACGTAGCTTGGTGACACTTCACTGGATTCACGTAGGCTGGATGACCATAAACAGGAGATCTTTTTTTCATTCTGCCCTACTTATTACTGTACCTACAATCAAACGTGAATAATGTCTAACTTTTGACTCATTTTAATAAAGTGCAAATTTTGAAATTCTAGGAATATTAAGGTAAATATGTATGCCAAGTAAGATAAATAGGCACACCAATTATAAGGCATAGTGGATGAAGTGTCCAAGGTGCTAAAAGATAAAGATGAAGCTTTCTGTTTCCCTGCAGACTGACAGCTGTGGTCCCCACAGGGGCAGTTGTGCTGTCCCACAGGGTTGCTGTAGGTGAAACCGACCTGATGGGAGTGAGCTGAGTGCTAATTACCAGGAGCCTTGGTGGAGTAGTGCAGTAAGCAGCAGTTTGAACTCCAACCACTCTTGAGGAGAAGATGAGACAGTCAGATTTAGAACCATAAAAACGGTGTAGACCGGGGCTGAGCCCCAGGGGCGTAGTGGTTGTGCACAGGACTGCGGCGCACTGGGATGGAGGTTCAATTCCAGCAGCAGCTCCACAGGAGCAAAGGCTGGGCCTCCTACTCCCACCACCAGAGGGCAGTGATGCAAAAAAAAAGAGCAAAAAACAGTATAGGCCTCTGCTCTGTCCTAGAGGGCTGCTATGCGTCAGAATCAATTTCCTAGCAGGGAAGCCATGATTGTGATTGCAACAAGCATGGACACCTGAAGTTATGATGGCACGATACCTTGGTAGGATGTGATACTTCCTTCTGCTAAGACCCTTTTAATACAGTTACTCATATGGTGAAAGGTGACCAATCAGACAACAGGTTTTGCAAGGGCAAAAGTGCCCATTTTATCCATCGTTGTCTAGTATATACACTGCTGACAACCGACACAAGTCAAATAATTTGGAAGGGAAAGGATTAGTGACTTACTTTAAGAACTGAGATTTCATCTTCTTTATGAGCCACCAGGAGAGGTAATCCAGCTAATGCTTTCTCAAGGTCTTTCCCAAGAATCTTCACCCCCTGAGCTGCTTCTACTTCTTTATGTTTCTCATATTGGTTCTACAGGGAGAGAAACACACCATTTACTGGGAAACCAGACGGCTGTAGACAATACTTCATGACCCAAGAGAAAAAAAAGTTTCTTACACTAGACACAAAAATCATAACCACAAAATTAAAAACGGATAAATTCAACTGATACTCTAGTACCCTAAAAAAATAAAGAAGTTATGTAAATCTGTAAGGCATAATGCAAAGAAAAACGGGCATTTCATAAATGAAAAATGTAAACAATAAACAACAGTCACCCAAACAAATTGACAGCAAGGAAATGCAAACTGGAATGGCAATGAGCTCTATACCCAACTGAATGGCAAAGACTTGATAATCTGAAAGCAACATCAAAAAGCAGTTAAGATGTAATGATAATTCTGAAACAGGGTAGATGAGTAGAAATTGTTATACTCAGTATGAGAAATTATTTACAAAATTATCTAGCGTGGCCTTATTTAGTAAAATTACTGTATACCTAAAGAAATGACTCCACATGCCTTAGTAGGACATGATACAGCAGTGGTTCTCAACCTTCCTAATGTTGCCACTCTTTAACACAGTTCATGTTGTGGTGACCCCAAACCTTAAAATTATTTTCAGTACTACTTCATAATTGTAATTTTGCTACTGTTATGAATCTTAATGTGAATATCTGATATGCAGCATGCATTAGGCAACCCCTGTGAAAGAGTCATTAGACCCCCAAAAGGGTGGCGACTTACAGGTTAACAACCGCCATGACACAGGAATGTCCACGGCACGCCCATCAAGATTTGTTAACCGCCCCTATTTCCCATCGACATACGGAACACTAAACAAATGACCAAACTACCCCAATACGGAATGTGGACAGGGGCGGATCTTAAAATCATTTATTTGACGAGAAAATACAAAGAAATACACGGAGCCCCGGCTCCATTTTATATCTGAATCAAGTCCAAACACTACCAGGGCTTCAAATTCTCTAGCATTAGAACCATAAAAAAAAAAAAAGTAAGAATGCTCGCAAATCGAAAGTGTTCACTAAGGGAATTGGAAGGAACTGATCGGGAAGAGGCCTTCTGCGATGACACTGTTCAGATTTGTGATCTGGCTGTTTGCTTTCTAATTCACCTTCTCTTCTGCGCTTTCTGCATGCTGCACTATGAATGCTTCACTCAACAGCAACAACAACAATAGTTAATGAAAAAATGGTTAGTGATGGGCCCAAACAATTTATGACAATTGTATAGAAGGCCTACACTAGTATTCCTCCACTTTGACCAACAATCTCTTTTGTATGAGAACAGAAAAATAAAGCAAGAAAGGCGGGCTATGTGTGCTATGCTGTGTCAAAAAGCTCACAGTGAGGCAGTGGCCTCAATACTATATACAACATCCAAGGGCCCCTGTGTAAATGCAACCCACTCTGACGTACCTTCACGCGTAATTCCTTCATAGGAGGAGGTAAGAGGAGGCCTCGAATCTGTGTTACAATGGGCCCTTCTACTCCAGGAACAATGATTGTTTCCCCTTCCTTCAATCGTCCATTGATGAGTATCACATCTATAGTTGTACCCATTCCTGGGAGAGCTTTAACCTGAACAAATTTATTGCAAAGACAGTAAAATATATGCTAAAATGGACCAAGTTCACCAAGTTAAAAAATGGTAGTCAAAAATCCCTACACAAAAAAAGAATCTAAATTGAAACACACACACAAAAGTGGGAAACTATAGACAGTCCTTACCTCCATCACCTGCGCTCTCAGCTCCTCACAGTGTGCAAGTCTCTTGCTCAGCATTGTCTGGGTTAATTCGACCAGAAGGTGTATTAGACTTCCCATGCCATCACCAGTATGTGCAGAGGTAGGTACCAAGGACACAAATGTCCTGGGATCTTTATTCTCATAAAACAAAGCAGCATTCAAACCCTAGACACATAAAAAGCAAAATACTTGAATGTGCCAACCAGAACAGGAATGATTACTTGAAACTCAATCAGTAAATGCACTCTAAAACGCCTCCAAACATAACTTATGGTGCATGCGGCAACTTCAAAAGCTTGTGGAAAAATCCTGCAGCATAGTTTTATCTTCATGAGTCTTATTGAAATTTTTGCCTGTCTCCAACTCTTTTTGTTGAAGGGATGGTGATTTAATGTGACTCTTCTAGCCAAAGTCTCTAACCCCCACCAAATGACCTTTCCCTGCATGGCTCTGGTAAAAAGGTGGGGGAAGATACTGATCGGATTCACCTGTCAGTAATTGCCAATAGGTTTCCCTGGAGTAGCAGTAGCCTGTTGTGTATAAAATGAACCCTCTCAGAAACAGGTAGAGGGATCATATTACCAGCAAGAACCAAAGTGAAATGTGTCCTCTGGATCGGAGAGCCCTGCACAGTGAACCTCCTGGATCCAGATGGCAGCTGTACAATCACAGGTGCAGCAGCATTAATCAGGAGCCAGAGCACCATGCTCTGTAATGGATTTCTCAACCCACGGAACAAGTTGAGTACGGCTGTAATGGGCCCAAAAAGTTTATGACAATTTCTATAGAATGCCTAAACTGGTACTCTTCCACTCTGATGAACAATCCCTTTTGTGAAACACCAAAATTAAAACAGTGAGGGGAGGATATGTGTGCGATCTTTTGTGTTGTGGGTGCCTTTACGCACTTAATTTCGGATGTCGGACTTGCTGACCCATGGAGGTGGAGCTGAGTACCTTTGAGCTGAGACTCACTGGGAATGGGGTGTCTCTGGGCACGCAGTTCAGGGAACCAGGCTTGCTGGCACATGGAGTTTGGGCTGAATGCCTTCCACTTGGGGTTTACAGCACAGTGGAATGCCACTTGGGGTATTTACAGGCAGACATGAAACTTTGTATAAGTGTCCCAGTAAACAACTATCCTGGCAATTTCTCACTGGCATTACAATTAGATAACTTCCTTAAACTTTTGATCATAAATTTTGTCTGTGAGTTTCTATGTAGCCAATGCAATGAAAATTAGAAACTAGAAAGGTAAAATGGTGAATAATAATTAAGAAAATACAATTGATTTCTTAAACTGCTGAATTTAAGTTTTCAATCTGTGTAAGTGAACATTCCATGGAATTTTAGTCTAAGCTTTCATATATGAAGAGGAGCTCCCCCTACCTCTTCCCCAAAACCGGAATTGTGCGGAGTGGAGCTTTCGTAGTATGCATTTTTTAGTGCACCCAGTGGCATTGCCAGGGAAGGTTCTCTCTGGTCACAATGAAGTTTTTGGAAAAAGCAATTTCGCTTGAACCTCATTTTTTGGAATGGCTGATTTAGGACAACATGATGGAGCTGTGAAATCTTGTTTCCTGCTCAGGAAAAATGCCTTAGAATCTGTTGTATTGTTGAACAGCGCTATGGGAATAACTCAATTGTACGAGTGGTTTTTCTCAGTTCAAAAAAGGTGAAATGTCGATTGAGGACAAACCTAGTTCTGGATGTCTGTCAACTTCCCGAATGGATGGAAATGTTGACTAGTGCATTTGGAGTTCATTTCACCAGGTCAAACTGTTAATCAAGCTCTCTGTTTAGAGGTTCTGAAACAATTGCCTAAGTGTGTGACAAAAAAGGCCTGATTCGTGGCAGATGGGGAACTGGCTTTGTCACGACAATGCACCTGCTCATACAGCCACCCTGTGTGCAGGTTTGTGCCCAAAAAACCAGCATGACTCTCTTTTCCTGAAACACCTTACTCACCTGCTCTTGTTCCATGTGACTTTTATTTCAATGAATGAGTGTCAGCTAAGTCTACACGAAGAAACGCATGATCAAAGGATAATTAATAAAATCCATGATGTAGCTGGGGAGGGGGTTGGATTAGAGCTTACATTCCAGCTCCTGGTTTGTAGAAGGCTAGAGATGACAGCAAAAGCCCATAATCTATTTGCAGACTCAAGTGATTTAAGCCTCCCCGAACTTCCTTAGTGTACTAAGAAGGGATACGTTAGTTATCTTGTTCTCAGAATGCATTAGAAAATATAGTTAGGTTAAAATTTTAATATAATTTCTTTTTCCTTTTGACCCATTTTTAACTTATCTGGTCTTTATTGTTTTCAGCTTTTAAAGTGAGGTTTTACTGGGTTTTATTTTGTTGGGTTTTTTTTTTTGGGGGGGGGATGGATGTATAATTTTCTTTATACGAAATCCAGGATAAGTAAATCCATGGACAGTAATTAGATTAACAATTTTAAGGTTTTGGCAGGGGAAGTAGAGGGGAGATGGATAGTTATAATGGATAACAAAAATGAACAAAATGTCCTAAAATTCACTTTGGTGATGACTGCACAAATGTTAATATATTTAAAATATAGTACATAAATTATATACCAATAAAAGTATTTTCTAAAAGTATGTGGAAAAATGTAACTAAACAATAGTGAAAACAAGTGGCCATCTTGCACAGGAGCAACAAAGCCCACATGGAAGAAGCCTATCAGGCTGTGTGACCAGGAGGCGTCAAAAGGATCAGGTACCAGGCAACAGGGAACAGAAATGACATCCTTGCAAATGAAGGGCAGTGCAGAGTGGGCATCCAAAGCCCACTTGAGGGCTCCTGGTCACCCCCTTACAGAAGGAACACGGGGAGATGAGCCAGTCAGAGTGCAGTGCAGCAACGAAGAAACATACAGCTTTCCTCCAGTTCTTAAATGCTTCCTCTCCACCACTATGATGATCCCAATTCTAACTTACAAAACTGGCTTGACCAGAGAATGTACACTGGTAAATATGGGAAATGGAGACACATGAACCCCTCAGGACCAGTAGTGAGAGTGGAGATACCAGGAGGGTGGGGTGGAAAGGAGGAGCTGATTACCCCGATCTACATATAACCCTCTCTCTGGAGGATAGACAGTAGAGGAGTGGGTAAATGGAGACTCTGGGCAGTGTTAAGATATGACAAAATAATAATTCATAAATTATCAAGGGTTCATGAGGGAGGGGAAAAATGAGGAGCTGATGCCAAAGGCTCAAATAAAAAGCAAAATGTCTGGAGAATGATGATGGCAGCAGGTGTACATATGTGCTTAAAACAGTGGATGGTGTATGGATTGTGACAAGCATTGTATGAGCCCCCAATAATTTAGAAAATAGTGGATTTGTTCCGTGAACTTTTTGAAATCTTTGCATATATTATGTAGCTATCAATTATATTAAAGTTATTTTCTAGGTCAATTTGATACATATTTTTTTAATTAAAGCTTTTAAAATGCCAAGGGAGATCTGTGGAAGATCAGCCTTCTGACATTAAAAAGAAATAGGAAGTTGGGTAAAAGGAAGAAAATGACAGTAGGATTGCTATTAATGGGAATAGAACCAGCATTCTTTGAAGTGCTCATTTCATAATGATAATGTAACGGAAGAAAGAAATGTTTCTATGATACAGGTTCCTTATAGAGAAGAGAAAGAATTCTCACCTGCTGTGCAAATTCCACAATAATAGCTTTTGCTCGCTCCTCAAATTCATCTTTTGTATTTTTTTTCTGCTTCTTCAAAGTAGCAGCCACATCAGAATCAGGGCTCTTTTTCCAATCATACAACCTATCAATCTGAAAAGATTTCTTCATTAAAAACATCTCTAAAGCATTCAGAAGATTCAGGAACTTGTGATTAAGAGGCCCCCCTCAAATCTCTAATGTATAAAATCATATATACATTAAAAAGTATTAGTGTAAAAAAGTACTAGTTATTCAATTTGTTGAATCAACATCGCATTTAATGGCACAATGTAGCAATTTTTTGACACATTTCACGGTAAGTCTAATTGGCAAAAAGTGAACCTGCAGTCTTAAATAAAAATTCTGAGTCTAAATGCATTAATTAAATCTCTTAAGAATGATGGAAATATTTTTCCAGAAAGGTAAGAATAAAAACACTGTTTTCATAGAAAACACACACATCCAAGGGCACACACACTAAAAAGCAACAAACACCTCAAATTTGAGTCTGCTCAAATTAGAAATTTTTTTTTGGGGGGGGGGGGGGGGCATCACTGCTCTCCGGTGGTGGGAGTAGGAGGCCTAGCCCCAGTGCTGGAATTGAACCTCCGTCCCAGTGGGCCGCTGTCCCGCGCACAACCACTACGCCACAGGGGCTCAGGGCCAAATTAGAAATTTTTGTTCTTCAAAAAATACCCGGCCCGGCCCGGCCCAGCCCTGCCCAGCCGCCTCCCAGGCTGCTGCCTATCACCAGGGCCACCACCAGCATACACACCCGGCACGTGCGACAAGGGCATGCAGGCAACAGGCAACAGGCCTCCGGCAGCGGTGCCCAATGGCAACCAGTGGTACTGCCACCTGTGTGACATCAGGTTAGCAGTCTGTCCACCTTGATCGTCCACAAAAAGTAACACTGCTCCTCGCACGCCACTGAGTACAGGAAGTGACAGGGCTGCTGCCCACAGGGCTGGGGCTGCCCCCAGATGTGTGCTCTGGCCCCAGCAACTGGGGACTGCCAAAGGAGTGCTCACCTGGAACCTGTGACACTCAATAAAGACATTTAGTTTGATTGGGGGGAGGGGGGCGGCAAAATACCATTATGGAGGCAGATATGGAAAGAGAATCAAGTCCTAGACTATGAGAAAATATCTCCAATAGGTTTTGTTGAAAAAGGATTTAAACAATAATATATAAAGAACCTAACTGCCCAAGACAACTAACACTCTAATTTTTTTTTTTAAGTGAGCAAAGGATTTTGAACAGGTACTTCACAAAGAGATGAAGATGACTAATGAGTACATGAAAAGTTGCTCAAGGCATTAAAAGTTGCTCAAACATTTGTCATCAGGCGCATGCAAATGAGAATCACAATACAGAAACATTACACATCCATTAAAGTGCTTACAGGGAGGGCAGTGTTGACAAAGATGTAAATCAGCTGAACGCCTATACATCACTAGGAGGACTATAAAATGTCAGAGGGAAGCTCATCTATGAAAAAATGTTGGCAGTTTCCCATAAAATTGGACACATACTTTATATCTCCACAATTTTAAGTGGGAGGAAAACCCACAAAACCAAAAATTTGTACAGAAATGTTCTTAGCTGCTTCATTCACAAAGAGCCTAAAACTGCAAGATCCTAGAAAGTATGGTATAATCCATATAATGGAGTATCACCTTTCAACAAGAAAAGACATAAAATGGGGAGAGGAAAGGGGAGCTCGTCACAATGATGAACATACAACTAGGCGCTCCCCTCTCTGCCCTAGGGAGATAAACAAAATACCAGTAACATAAATTATCAAGGGTTCATGAGGGTTAGGGGAGAAGAAGTCTAAAGAGGAGCTGACACCAAGGGCTCAAGTACAAAGAAAATGTTCTGGAAATGCTAACAACATATGTACAAATGTGCTTGATATAATCGATGTAAAGATTGTTAAAATAGCTGTTAAGAACCCCAAAAAAGTGATTTAAAAAAAAAACACCTAAGAGATACATGTAATATGTAAGTCTATAGTCACATGTATAACAAAAAGACAAAAGGATTACACATTGTGATTCCACTCATACAAGATTACAAAATAGATAAACAAGTCCTCTAGTGACAGAAAGAACAGTGTTTGCCTGGAGCCAGAGGGACAGGGCAGAGGGACTAAAAAGGTGTATGAAAAGATTTCTGGGGCTGAGCCCTGTGGTGTAGTGGTTGTGCGCGGGACTGCGGCCCACTGGGACGGAGGTTCAATTCCATCAGTGGGGCTGGGCCTCCTCCTCCCACCGCCGGAGAGCAGTGATGCCCCCCCACCCCACCCCCCCCCCAAAAAAATAAAATTAAAAAAAAAAAAAAAAGGAAAAGATTTCTGGGTAAAAAATAAAAAAAGAACGATTAGATTTCTGGAACTGGAAGTGCTATATAATCTGAATGATGGTGACTACATGTCTTCATTTATCTGTCAAGCATAATGAACTGTATGCTTAGCATACAGTTCATTTTGTTATGCAAAATTATACACTTAATATTTTCAAAAATTACAGATAAAAGTATGTGTTTCTGCTTTAAAATTTTTCAGAAAAGCTTACCTTATTGAGTGCAACAATGAAGGGACATTTTTTCGATTTCAAAAGATTGATAGATTCAATTGTTTGAGGCTCCAAACCATGCATAATATCAACAACTAAAATGGCAATATCACAAAGAGAGCTTCCTCTGTTCCTTAGGTTACTGTTGGGAGGAAAAATGAAGAAAATGTAAAAGCAGGAAAGCTTGGATATTTTAAACAATTCTTGAATTTTCATATCCTAAACAAATAAATAAATAAAACAGAATACACATATTAAACTGGTAAAGTGCCATTAGCTCTTAACTTGATAAGTGCTTATCTGACAGACATTAGTCAAGATGAGTTCATTCCACAAGCTACTTCCGTATTTCTGCCACTTTCACTGACCGAGGTTTGTGTGCTAAGGAATATGGCCAGACACAAATGCATAGGGTTCCACCCCTAATGGGTTTCAGAAGAGTGACACCAAGTGTGTACTAGGATTTGCTCGGGAACCCACACCAAGGAACTGCTCTTTCAAAGTAGAAAAGATTCCCTCTATAAAAAAATATTCCAATTTCAGGGATCTACATATAACCTCCCCTCTGGGGCACGGACAACAGGGAATTGGATTGTACAGTGTACAATATGAAAAAAGTAATAACAATTTGTAAATTACTAAGGGTTCATGCGGGAGGGGCAGAGGGAGGAAAGGGAAATACGGGGAGCTGGTACTGGGGGCCTAAGTGAATGGAGGATATTTTGAGAGTGATGATGGCAACAAGTGTGCGAATGTGACCTGCATACAATTGATGTATGTGTGATTCTTGATGGGAGTCATATGAGCCCTCAATAAAATGATTTCTTAAAAAAGGGGTGGGGGGAGAAAGAGAAGCTTATACCAAGGGCTCAAGCAGAAAATATTTGGAAATGAATATGGCAATATATGAGCAAATATGTTTGATTCAAATGATGTATTGAATGTTATAAGAGCTGTAAGAGCCCCCAATAAAATCATTGGGAAAAAATATTCAAATAAAACAAGACTAAATGAAGACGTCAAACGAAGAAGAGCAGTTATAGGAAACAAAAGTCTCAATTATTACCCAAAGGAAGTGAACGATCAGATCTCCTTACCTATTGAACTTTTTGTCTTGATTTTTAAAATATCATTTTATTGGGGGTTCATACAACTCTTACCACAATCAATACATACATCTATTGTATGCAGACCACATTTGTACACTTGTTGACCCCATCACTTTCGAAACATGGATCCATTGAACTTTCAAAGGACCTAACAGTTTGAAGAAGTTTGCTTGATGAAAAAGACTCACATTGTTCTTACCTGAAAGACTCGTGCCCAGGAGTGTCAATAATTAGCATTCCTGGAATCCGTACGTTCTCTCTATCAAACTAGGAATATAGAAGGAAAAATTGGGCTTAAGAAACCTAGAACAATGGAAGATTCTTTAAAAAACAGTATGTCATGAAAAATATCACAGTTCTCTACTGCAGATGTCTTTCTTTAAAACAGTAAACACAACCATGAAGCATAACGATTAATGTTTTTATTAACATCAAAAATGCTGACAGTGGGGTTACATGATTATTTTCTTATTAAGGTCCTAACATGTGGTCTGAGTTCTGAGAAGTTAGTAAACAATCTTAAATAGAAGTTATCTGAAAGAGTAGATAAAAAGCTGAAACTCAGGAGGAGCTCCTAAATATTTGTAAAATTGATCTTCTTAAATGCTAAATTCTCAGAATTATTCCAAAGTATATAGTTTTAAAAACATACCACATTGATCTGAAATTTAAATAACAAATTCATACTCATTTTAGTCCATGATAGAAACTCTTGATTTTCTGGACACAAGTCCATATAAATGCTAACAGTATAACAGATCTCATTTTAGCTCTTCTTTTTTAAAAAGTAAAAATGACAGATTACAAACATCAAAGCAAACAATAACAAAATTTTTTTTGGCGGGGGCATCACTGCTCTCCGGTGGTGGGAGTAGGAGGCCAAGCCCCACTGCTGGAATTGAACCCCCGTCCCAGTGGGCCGCAGTCCTGCGCACGACCACTACGCCACCGGGGCTCAGCCCAATAACAAATATTTATACTATGCTTATCTAGCTATATTTTTACTGATCTTCAAGTGCTTTTGATTATTTGTATCCACTGAACTAAGTTAAAATGAATCATACATAAATGTTCCAAATTTGTATGTCAACTCTTGTTAAGCATTATAGTCAAATATTTAGGTTTAGGAAGAGAGTTATATAGGTCTTCTGTTAAAATGTCCTAGTTGTAAGCATGCAATGAAATGTATCTATAGTGATCTGTAGATATAGGTATCACCCATAACTCTCAGGATAAGAAATGAAACATCAGGGCTGAGCGCCGGTGGCGTAGTGGTTGTGCGCGGGACTGCGGCCCACTGGGACGGAGGTTCAATTCCAGCAGTGGGGCTGGGCCTCCTACTCCCACCACCGAGAGCAGTGATGCCCCCTCCTCCCAAAAAAAACAAACAAGTAAAAGAAATGAAACATCAGTACTAGACCAATGACACCTAGACCAAAGGGATGGCCACAAGAGGAGGTACAGGAAGAGGACGACGATCTCCAGAACACACTGCACATGGCAGCAACACTCCACAACAAATGCTTCGTGCGAACATGCTAATAAAACTTACAAACCATAGGAGAAATAATGCTTAAGAATAGACTCAAACATAATAGAAGGATTAGTACTCCTAAGACCTACCTGTTCAACAGAAATAAATGCCTATTAATAAAAGAAGCCCTTACAACAAGGGAGAGAATAAGATGTGTTCTAAAAAAAAATTTTTTAAGGCCAAAAAGAAAATCTGAAGACATGATAGCAAAGAATTATGCTTTGTAATTGGAAAAGAGATACTTATTAAAAATAAAACTAACACCAGTATGAGTAAGCAAAGATTATGTTTTAAAGAAAAGATGGAAAGTTCTAATAAAAAGAGATCAAAAGGATTTGAGAATGACTCCTGTATAATGGATAATTAAAATCCTTGAAAACAAGGAAACCGAACAATTTCTAAAAGCTCTAATTCAAGTAAATGGTACAGAAATAAAGACATAAAACTTCATATTGAAAAAAGAACCCCACGTAACTAGAAAATTCACTCAGAACAAGCAAAACCAAGACACAAAAAGATCGAATTATTTCAACTTGTTATTGTATGCCAGAAGTAACTGGAAGAACATTAAGGTATTTAAGGAAGGAAAATGTGAGCAAATATTTTATGTTGCCAACTGGAATAACAGTCCAAGTCATGAAATAGCTCAATATTCAAATTCAAATATTAACTCCATGATTTCGTCTCAAGGAATCAACTGGGAAAATGAGCTAGAACAACAAAAAGAACACCAACAGCCAAAAACCAAACCACTGTCATTAAGTCACAGCAACACTATAGAACCGAACAGAACCCTGGAGCCACCTCGTGGTTCTGGACCACAAAATCTGAGGTTAGCAGCCCAATACCGAACACAATCAAACGCTTAAAAAAAACAGAACAAGCAAAACAAAAACAAGGAATAAAAGTTCACGTTATTTTCACATGCAAAACTAAGACTAAATAATAATGGTAAAGGCTAACACATAAAATTCCACTTTATGAGTGTCAAGCAATCATTCCCTGATCTTCAGCTACAAATTACATTTTTGCCTCTGGTAGGGGCAAAATGACATTTATACAACAGAATGACACACTGTCCAGTCTTCCTCCATATCCTCAGAATTCTGTTTGATCCCATTGTTTGAGCCATTTTGTGAATCCATCTCATTGAGAGCCTTCTTTTTCACTGATCCTCTACTTTTACCAAATGTGATATCCTTTTTTCCAGGGACTGGTCTCTCCTGGTTGCATGTCCAAAGTACATAAGACAGTCTTGGTTTGTTAGTTCTTCTGGCAGTGTCTAGTAGTTCCAGCGTTCTTCAACACTTTTGAGGTCAAATTCAAAGTACTGCTACCAACAAGTCCTGTGGGTATCAAGCTTACCTCCACATGATTTTTAAACAACACTTCCCAGTAAACAACAGCCCAGACCCCCACAGCTCCCAGGAATGCAGCAGGTACTCCAAAAGATTTCCCAGAATCAAGTCAACAAGCTTCAAGGCAGCTTCTTGCCAATTTTGTCAATACCGCAATGGTTGATTCTATGTCTGCCATCATTAACCTCTGACAGAAGACCAGCCCAGGGCAACCCAGAGCACTTTGCTAATATCACATCAGTTTTGACCCCTTCAAATGAGGTCAGAATTCTAACCTTGGAGAGCATTCTCCCTCTCCATTTTGTTCCTTTTTGGAGAAACCCTTCCTTCAGCTCCAAGGTTACTTTCAATGTTCTCTTTTCCTTTCTTCATAATCTATTCTCTACTACTGCAATCATCTCATCCTTTTTTATAACTAAATTTGCTGTGTGCATCGCTTCTCAGCCTTTTGGCTAAGATCAAGTGTAAATTTGCTGTGTGATGTGTCTCCTTAGAAGATCCTTCTAAATGCACTCTGACAGTACGGAAGAAGTACAAGTGTTAGAATAAAGTGAACCAAAGCCAACAGAGCGAAAGATGGGGATGTGCCCACACAAAAACACTTACAATTGCTTCAGTTACCACACAGAGTGATAATCTCAGTAATGCTAAATTTAGAATGTTTGCTTAATACAGGATAAAGAAAATGAGCAATTATATGATATTCTAATACTATCACCCCCCATGTCCTTCAGACTCAAGTGTCTGAAGTTAGCAGAGGTGAAGCAAACACTCTGAAGTCCTAAATACAAATTAGGGTATCAGTGTGAACTCATGAGAAGGTCTGTTTTTACACAGACACATTCACTTATCTTCTAATTTCCTATCCTTGGCCACTTCCTAGCATCTAGACTGAGGTCCTGAAAACCATTTTCAATTACAACAAACCAGCACCTCTTAAAGAATTGGTCATTCCAGACCTTGGGCAGAATGTAAGATAAGCATCAAAAATCTTGCTACACCAGACTCATGGATGCAATCAAATCAAATTATTACTAAGACTACGAAGATTACTTCAAAAAGACTACTAAGTCAAAACGTGATTACCACTGCTTTGATAACAAGTGAAATGGATTGACACAGAGTTGAAATTATCCACCTATTTGCTTATAATAACAAAAAGAAAAACCAAGTTATTCACTTTCATTTTAAAGTCTAAAAATAAAGGGAAGGATCCATTTTTCCTATAGCTAAACTTTCACTAACATGTCCAGTGTCAATAGGTGAGGTGAAGTTTCTCGGTGGAAGCAGTTCAGTAAGGAAAGACGGACAACAGAATACCATTATTTTGCAATCCCAAATATACTAAGAGATAGAGTACCTTGAAAGTTAGACCTGGGTGGAAGAAGAGTGTTTGGATGAGGAAAGGGCTTCAGAAGATGTGACATGGTTCTATCTCCTGGTAAGGGTAGCACTTGAAAGGGTTCATTTAGCTTTACATTTATCTTAGGTGATTTTTCCTTATGATGCGATATTAACATAAATTGAATAATTAGTGAGTAAGAGACATAAAGAAAATATGACCAATTTCTTGGACAAAAAGAAAGATTGAAGGAAGAAATATAATCTTTAAGTGTGGAAGTATATTGTAAAATTATGAAAAAATGTATGGGAACCATACTCTCTACCTTTACAGTAACGGCTGCTCTGGAAGAAAGGGGAAGGTATGGAATAAAAGGAGTCCTTCCATAGCTAATGTTTTATTTCTTAAAAGAAAGTTCTAAAGCAAATAGGGGGAAATTTTACAACTATTTATATTACATACATATATTTCTGCATAGAGAACACCTACATTGGTTATTTTAGTCTGTCCTTTTTCTATATTTGAAATGGTTTCTCTCAATTTTTACTAGAGATTACTAGATAATTTTAACTAGAGATTAGCCATGAGGAATACTGTGTACTTACACTTTTGATCATCTTAGTCTGTTCATTAATTGCTTCCAGGGGAACATTGGTGGCCCCAATTTGTTGTGTGATGCCTCCTGCTTCACCATCTTGGACATGAGTATGCCGGAGCTGTGAGAAGACAAGAAATTCAGCTTTGTAAACTGAAATGGAAAAAAGTCCAATGCAAAAGTAGTAAGAAATGAGAAATTTAGGGCTGAGTCCTGGTGGAGTAGTGACTGTGCACAGGACTGCGATCCACTGGGATGGAGGTTCGATTCCAGCTCCACGGAGCAAAGGCTGGGCCTCCTACTCCCACCACCAGAGGGCAGTGATGCCCCCCCCCAAAAAAAGGAAAGAAATGAGAAATTTAAACTTATACTTAAACAGCAATGCTCATAGGTGCTATGATTTTTTAACTTCAAAAAAATAAGATACCATTTTTATTTTAAAAGTTCTATCAATGCATAAATTCATTTCTTACTTTATCTAGAATTTTTGTCTTCCCTGTGTCCACATGTCCAAGGACACAGATAACAGGGGCTCTCAGCTTTTCTGTATTTACATTTTTACTGTGTTCAAGTCTCCGTTTCTATGAAAAATAAAACAAAATAAATATGCCATATCTTAATTACCACTATTGTCCTTTAAACGTTTTTCATATGCCACAACCCACACCCCAATTTTTAAAATCGAACCACAAGCAATTTGACAATGTAAATCCCATTCCTTCATTTCTATCACAGCTCCTTTAGGAAAGGACAAATTTGATTGGTATTGAGATCCAAGTAGCACTATTAAATATAAATAAGAATTATATGAAGGATCAGCTCAAACTTTCTAAACACTTTTGTATAAAATGAAATATAAGGAATACAAAATGAATTTAGTTTATCTGTCATATGATCCAGTGCAACCTCTAACTTGTGGTAGGTGGTCCACATAACAAATAGGCATTCCAGGGTTTTAAAGAAATTTATTACAAATGCTTGGCCAGCATGCAAATCCTATAAAGTATCCTCAGCTAGGACAATTCATCAAACCTAAAATTAAATAATACAATGCTTCCTGTATTTTTTCTACGAATAACAAGTTATATACAATTTTGCCAATTCATTAACCAATTTGAGTATTATTTTTTAAGTGCACTATGCTATTTTTATTTTCAATGTTGCTGACTTCAGTTTACATTTCAGAATTCACGTGGTGTAGTGGGTTTCACATCGGTTTGAAAACTATACCACAAGCTGCTCCGAAGCTAAAAGGTGAGACTTTGTATTTTTAAACCAACCAATCAATTCCACTACCATAATGTTGGTGCAAACTCATGGTAACCCTACTGAAGGTTTCTGAAGCTGTACATTTTCACAGGAACACACGGGTGCCTGGTAGAGTTTGACGGACCAACTTTATGAGTAGCTACTGAATGCTTACCTGACAGTATTACTAGGACAGACATAATTAAACTAAAAATTAAATCTAACGATTTAACATAAGATGATCTTGAGGTTTTCAAATCCAAACTGTTAAGCTAATTTGTTATATTTATTAACTTTAATTATAAGAAACAAATTCAGGGGGCTGAGCCCCGGTGGCATAAGTGGTTAAGTGCAGGACTGAAGCCCATGGGCTTGGCGGTTTGAATCCAGCAGCAGCTCTCAGGAGCAGCGCTGGGTAGCTCCCACGACCAACAGAGGGCAGTGATGGCAAAAAACAAAAACAAATTCAGTGTTGCCTCTTTCCCAATTGATCAGGGAACTACCAAACTCAATCCCTAACCTGTTCGCTAATTCTGCTAGAAAACCTTAATTCGGCTGGCCACTCACGAGGGTTGGTAGTGTGGTCTACAGCCTAATTTGTAAACACCCAAATGTTGTAAAAAAAAGATTAATTTACTGACTCCAAGGATTCACTTCAAGATATTCACATACAGGCCTGTTATGAGCAAATTGTTAAAAATCAACATTAAAAGTGAACAACATCAAATTCCTAAAGTAAAAAAGGCCATACTTGTTGGGTATCAACCCCGAAGACTAACCCCCCTTATAAACTCATTCATCTTTGAATAGATGCCACTATGGAGTTTACTTTTCAGTTACAAATAAGATGACCTTCCTGGAAGACTTGATGCAGCCTAGCAAAGGCATTCCAATGTTGAGTTCAGAGCCTTTGGGACTCTCAGAACCCTGGGCCTGGAGTCATCGCAGGTGCTGACAGCCCTTCCCTCCCGACCCCAGGGCTCCTGCCTTTACTCTTCAGGGAGGGGCCCAGGCTCTGAAGAAGTGGAGTGCCCACCACTAGAACCTCTTCCCCACTGGGTCCATCATGCTGCTTCCAGGCCTCAGTTCCTTTCATACCTTTATAACTTTTTTTGTTTTTTTAAACCAAAAAAGGTTTTTCTTACAAAAAATATTAAAAATATTTCTTATAAAAATATTAAATAAAAAAATAATAATGTTTGATGGACAAACATAAAAAAAATAAGATGACTTAATAAAAACAACATCACCTGTACTTCTTTTAACAATCAACTAAAAGCAAAGAGTCAATATTGACCCTAAAACAGAGAGAAGGCAAGGACAGGCAGAGAAGCTAGACTGCCAGATTATCTGAGCAAACGAAAATGAAAAAACAACAATGCTGACACACTGTGAAAAATGTAACAAATCTGTAGGGAAAAAAGTTAAATGGGAACCTACTTGCCGTGTAAACTTTCATCTAAAATATTTTAAAAGAAAAAATAATTTTTTTAGCCCCTTAGGGAACACAGTTTTATTCTTAAACACATAGGGGTCACCATGAGTTGATATGAATCCTACAAATGGTTGGTTTGGTTAATAAAACAATGTAAAAGTAAAACTTAACCTGGTACTCCAAACCTTAAAGGCAACATAAACATACCAGCATGAAGCAATGAACTAAGAGAGGTTTGAGTGGGTGGACCCAAACTCAGCTACACTGACCCCCACCCCAAAAGTTTGCACTACAGAGGACAGTGCTGAAGATACAGTTGAGGGAGAGTGGTGGTGCTGCCCACACCACACAGAAGCAAAGTAAGGGGGGTAAGAGGGGTGAAGAGAGGGAGAGATTGAGAGAGTGTGTACCACTCCCAGGCCCACCAAACCCCAAGGACAACACTCCGTTCAGAGCAGCCAGGGCCAGCCCCACCATGAAACACAATGCCCTCTCACTGACCCTGTGGTCATTAAATAATCTGTTGTCCACTTGAGACTTAAGAATCAAGGGGTGGAGTTTAGCCTGACAATTAGGTCACAGCTTGATGACCTCATTTGGAGACCGTTCAGTGATAAACAGCTTGCTTGATGCAGGGCACACAGACTTCCTGATAAACAGTGCTGTTGATAAGACACATGGAGCTATTCTAGAGGCCTAGAGCTGAACCATGTGAAAACTCCTGCTGGCGCTGAGATGCTTCTACCACCACAAGACTTTCCACCCACTGGCCTGTGATTTTCCTGCATTGGGAATCATTGCATGTGCTGTGTGACTCTGAAGAGAAATTTATAGATTGGTACTGGACATATGGGTTAATAGCAGATTTATGGGATTGAGCTAGACTGGACTGGGATGTGTTCTTAACATATTGCAGATGGATCCCGAGTTTATATGATCTTTAATGTTGTCGCGGTCATGTGCTTATGTTCATGTCATGATTGAGATGTAGGGGTGGAGTCTGCCCTGTTAATCTGGAGATATCCATTGAGTAGCTTATGAGGCCTCCGTGTGGACATGGTTTTCTCCTGAGACTTCTGGGAAATCTCACAATATTTCCCTGGTGAAGATGAGAAACTATCTCCCCCGTTGTGGGGAGTTAGTCGTAAGAGACAATGAACTACGGACAAGACAAGATAGCAGCACCCGAGGATCTGGATGAGCCAGAGGAGAAGCCTCCTGGCCTTACCCTGATGAAACCAGACCTCTGAAGCTGGAGAAGCCATGTGGAGACCCCTGCCAGTGCTGAGTTGCTTCCACCACCACTACCACCACTGGATGCTGTTGATGGAGCCTGAACCCTGGAAGCGAGGAGTCCTGGGGAGACCCCTGCCGGCGCCAGAACTCTGCACCCACTGGCCTGTGACTTCGTGAGTCAGAAGGAGACTTTATAGACTGGTATTGGGGATATGGGCTACTATCGGACTTATGACTTTGAAATGGACTGGTCTGGGGTGCTTTCTCAATGTCCCATTCCTCTTGTAAATAAACCTTTTCCTTATATCCACATGTGTGTCTAAGAATTTGTTCCTCTAGTCTACCGGGACTAACACAAATGTGTTACCTTGCAGATGGGTTTTGGATCTCCACTTCCCCACCCCTTCACATTGATTTGGTTGCTTGATTTTTAACTTCTTGATATTAAAATATCCAGTCTTTAATATGTTACTATACAATTACTCTCTATAAAGCTCTTTCTTACACACACACACATGTTGATGAATTTGTTTCTCTAGTCTACCCAGACTATCAGACCCACAGTGCTTCAGGGAACAATACTGGAGACTCAGCGCAGGAACTGTACCTGATTGTACTCCCAGCCCCCACCCCTCCCACCACCCCCAATCCCACATACACAAAGAAAGCACAAGAGACCAGCAAGCGGAATAAATAAAGGGATCCTGAAAATAGACTTCAGCCTAAGAGGGCATGGCAAGGCTCCTCATCAGACCGATCAGAAAACATGCAGAAAGGTCTGCAAAACCACATGGAACTACTTTTCTTTTTCCTCCCTCCCTCCCTGCCTTCCTCACGTCCGGAAGAGAAAACAATGGACTGATGGTTCCTTGGGGACACGAGAGTTGGAGATAAGGAAAGGGAGTGGGTAGCCAACACACTGGGAGACAAGGGAACGAAAAAGATAAAAATCGATGCTGAAGCGAGTGTAGAACACTTGGCAGAGCTTGATCAAATGCAATGTACCTCAGTGGAATTACCGAGAGCCAAATTAAGGTCAGACATGATGATGGGACAAGAGGAAAGTAAAAGAAAATAAGACTAGAGGAAAGAATAAGGAGGCAAAAGACATTTTTTGGAGGTATAAATATAGACATGAGTACTTTGAATACGTTGTTCTAATAACCTTCATTTTGTGACGCTCACTCTGAATACATTGTTCTAATAACCTTCATCTTGTGATGCTCACCTTCCCAACCCGATCGCTGATGACAAAATGGGTGCATAAGCAGAAGTGGTGAAGAACGCTGACGTGCCCAGCTAGAACAAGAGAGAGCATCTGGGGTCTTAAAAGCTTGAAGATAAACGAGCAGCCATCTAGCTGAGAAGCAACAAAGCCCACATGGAAGAAGCACACCCGCCTGTGTGATCACGAGGTGTTGAAGGGATCAGGAATCTGGCATCAGAAGACCCAAAGCTCATCTGTAGACAAGTGGACATCCCCTCACAGAAGGGCCAAAAAGGTGCGACGAGCCAGCCAGAGTGCTATATCGCACTGACCAAACACAACACACGTTCCTCCAGTTCTTTACTGCTTCTTCTCCCCTCCCCACCGCCACCCATCATCATGAACTCAGTTCTACCTCCTACAAATCCAGCTAAACAGTACATACACCAGTACAGATAAGAGCTCTCAACACACAGAATCTAGGACATATAAACCCCGCGGGAACAATAATGGGAGTGGCGATACCATGAGGCAGAGAAGGGGGAGAAAGAGGGAACAGATCACAATGGTAGACATATAACACACACAAAAACACAGACATGAGGATGAAAAACAGAAACATGGATGAAGGAAGAGGGCGGAGAGTATAAGACATGAATATAATAATTTATCATTTATCAAGAGTTCATGTGGGTGGAAGGGTGGGGGAACGGACGAGAAAAGTGGAGCAGATACCCAGGGCTCAAGTAGATAGAAAATGTTTTTGAAATTATTATGGCAACATATATCCAAATGTGCTCAATATAATTGATGTATGGATTGTTATACAGGCTGTTAGAGGCCCTAATAAAATGATTTATTAAAAAAAAAGAAAAAACTATGTAGTAAAATGCTGCTCCTTGAGTTTTTAAGAACATAATTGGTAATCTAACATCTTATGTTTACTGAACCACAACTGGTAAATAAAATATGTTTGGGGTAAAATATTTTAAATCAAATAAATATTGGGAAAAGAAGAAACAGAATTTATTGCTAGCAGAGCTGCATTATAAGAAATACCACCAGAAGTTCTTCAGGTTCAAAGAGAGTGACACTAAGAGATTAATTATGCAACCTCAATTAGAGATAACTGGCATAAGTCATTACAGAGATAAATATAAATGATAGAAAACTTTTATTTATATTTTTCTAATATGACTTAAAGGGCAATTTTATACAACATTAACTCTGAAATCATATGGTTGAGCCCATAACATAAGAAGATGTAATAGGGGCTGAGCCCCAGTGGCGTAGTGGTTGTGCGCGGGACTGCAGCCCACTGGGTTGGAGGTTCAAATCCAGCAGAAAGGCTGATCCTACTACTCCCACCACCAGAGGGCAGTGATGCCCCAAAAACAAAAAACCAAAAAAAAAAAAAAAAAGATGTAATATTCCTACAAAGATAACACAAAAAGCAGGGCAGAAAAAGAATTGGAGCTAAGTCAATGATGACACCAGATGTTAACTCAAGTCCACAGAAGTATATGAGATAAATGCTATTATACATATAAATATTTTAAACTTCTCAGTGTATTTTCCTTTTCTTAACTAATTAAAAAGATAAACAAATTTTTTTAAGATAATCAAATATAGTCATTGAATATAACAAATATGTAACAATGATAGCATAAAGGAAAGTAGTAACATAGCTGTATGTTTCTATATTTTACCAAATGGAAAAGAATAATTAATTCTATATGCAGCAAAGACTTAAAAAAATTAAGTGACTGTGTTCTGTTTGCTACATATTATAATACTAATATTCAGTGATAAATCAAAGTAGATAAAGACACCAAAGTCCAAACCCACTACCACTGAGTCAACTCTGACTCATAATGACATTATAGGGCAGAACAGAACTGTCCTGTGGGTTTAAGAGACTGTCACTTTTTTTCAATTATGTACAACTTCTAATAATTCACTGCAGTCAAGTCATTATTAACAGGCAACACACAACACAAATGAGTGCATATAATATATGAAAGGGGTACATTAAGAATCGCACATAAAAGTGCTTTTAAGCACTGAAAATTTTTCACTATTAGATACACAAAAAAATACTACAAAATAAAAACTCAATCTCTAATGATTAATGTTGGCAGGACTTAAGGTGAATTCTACTTAGAACAGTGCTTATCAGGAAATTAAAGTTAAAGACAAAAGATATGTGTCTTACAATAATAATTACATAATTAAATACACATATGAAATAGTAACAAATCTAACAAACTTATTTTTAAAGTCTGATGAGCACTCAAATAACAAATGCTGAAATGGCCAAACTATACTGAGAATCTTTGCCATTAATGATTCTATCTCACGAGTTCAAGCTGAACATTTATCCTCTGAATTAACTTTTTCAGGCACACAAAACACAGGACTGACAGGCTTACTCTGTCTCCCAAAAGTGACAGCACAGCAATTCCAAATAATGTATGAAAAGGATCCAGCTTATCTCCTGGCCTGTCTGCAAATGCCCCAGTTTCTTCATCTTAACTAAAATGAAACTACGCAGTTTCTGTCAATCCAATGAAGACTTCCAATTATCTTTGGGGAAGCCAACACCCCCCAGGAGTAGCAGACATCTGGTAACTTCTCTGCCCTTCCATGGAGTCCACTTGATGGTAACTGCCGTTCACAAAGCCTCCAATCAAGCAGGTCAGAGCTTACTTGATGCTACTGACTAGTAGGAGCCAGAATCCTGTGCAACGACAGATCTGCCCAGCATGAGATTCAGAACCTGGTCTGCGACCAAAGGTCATACACGACAAAACAAATTCAATTGCCTTTTCCATATTAATAGCTTCCAGGTTCCCCAACAAAGCCAATGTTGCCACCACACAGAAAATCGTGTCAATTTCTCCCCCAAATGTTTCCAGCAAAATAATCTTCTTTCTGTAGACTCTGAACATATTTCACAACTTTATTTACATCAATGGCATTAAGGCTATCATAGAGTAAGAATCTGGACGGCACTAAGAGTATACAAAAGATGTGGGTCAGGTCCAATACTGGCACGTACTCCACCAGATTCGTGTTAATAACTGACACGACTTCATAAACATCTTTATTTTCTGTCCATGCGATGCAGTAGTCCCATGAGATCCAATACTGTCAGACCCCAATAGATGTCACTCACTCATTCTGAAGTATTCAGACACACAGTATTCATACTCATCTCTCTTTGAGTCAGAGGACACTCTATAATCTGCACGCTCCTCCAGCAACAGAGTAACCTGTGCATCTGACTTGATAACAACATCCTTCTGTTTATGCCCTCCTCCACGGCCTCCCTCACATGGAGCGTTCATGTGCACATTCACACTCACCATGGCGGAAAAGGAAAAGGGCAAGACAGTCACTCTTAACAGGAATAGAAAGTCTCCTCTCTCTCTGGCAGTGGCTAGTGCTTTCAAACCATGAAGCACAAATAAATAAATCAAACAAAAAAGTTAAAGGAAATCAACTGAAATTAAATGATACCCTGAATAACAAGAGAGTGAAAAAAAAAAACAAAGGATTCAAAAAAGGCATGTGATAGGTTCAAAAAAATTTTAAGCTGAGAAATAAATCTAACTACATAATAATTTTAAATGTGAACCTAATTCAAAGATAAACATCACCTGAATGGATGAAACAGTGAGATTACACAATGTATAAGAAATATGCTTTCAGATCCAAAGGCAAGTGAATTTATTTTATTTTATTTTAGGGGGGGTTTTCTTTGGTTGTTTTTTTGGATTGATTTTAAAGAAACTGAAAGATTATTATATACAACTTTATGCTCACAAATTAGACACCATAGAGAAAACAAGTAGTTATAAAGATGAAATTTACTAATGAAATTTTTAAAAGCTGAATGTCTATCAATAACAAGAAATGAATTTATGCTCATAAAACAGAAGTCGAAGCACAAGTGCCTTTTTAGTGAATTCTACCAAATATTTAAAATGGGAAATAGCCCAATCCTTGAAAAACTCAGAATAAGGGGGCTAGTATTACCCTTTAGCAAAGCGAGGCAAAAATAAGAAAAGAATGTCCCTCATGAATATATATTTCAAAATTCTCAACAAAAATTACCAAGCTAATTTAGTAACATATAAAAAAGGAGGATTTTACACTATGATCAAGTGGGATTTACCACAGGAATGAAAGGCTGATTTAATATCTGAATAAAGGGAACAAAAAAAATCTCAATAGACATAAAAATGTATCCAATACTCATTCACTAAAAACTCAATGAACTAAGAAGGCAAGGGAAACATCCTCAAACTGTTGAAGGTATTTATAAAAAGCGTAGCGCTAAGCATCATAGTTGCTGTTTTCTATTATTAGGTTAGACTAGAGATAAAGATGTGGCCTTGTGCATAAGTACATGTTATAATCTTGAAAATCCTATGGATCGAATCTACCCTGTCCTATAGGGTCCCTATGAATTGGAATCAGTACAACAGCAAAGAGACTGCTACAGTTAATGGTGAATAGCGAGAATCTGAATGTTTTCCCCCAAAGATTGGGAACAGAAATCCACCCTTACCTTGTCGAGTTGACATTATATTGATCTATCCCAGTGTATCAAGCAAGGAAAAAGAGAGAAATCATATTGGAATGGGAAAAGTACTAGTATTATTGATGACAACCCTATTTATAAAAATTTGAGGAACAAACAAAAAATTACTTCGAATAAAAAATAACAAAGTTGGGGCTGAGCCCCGGTGGCTTAAGTTGTTGAGTGCAGGACTGCAGCACGCAGGCTTGGTGGTTCAAATCCAGCGACTGCTCTCAGGAGCAGCGCTGGGTAGCTTCCACGACCACCAGAAGGCAGTGATGCCAAAAAAAATAAAACAAAAAACAAAAAGCAAAAAATAGCAAAGTTGTTGCTCGCTTCAGCAGCACATATCCTAAAAAATAGCAAAGTTGTGGGACATAAAATCAACATTAAAAAACAGCCTTTCTGTACGATATCAATGTTGGTCAAAAAAAAAAAAAGACTGACCTCCAAGGGAAAAGGGGGAGACTTTGTCTTATGTACTTTCAACATGCCATTAGGAAATACCAGTCTCTGGGAAAAGACACCATGCATGGCAAAGACGATCAGTGACAGAGTGGCACAGTGGCTACAACAAAGGCTCAAACAATTGTGAGGCTAGTGCGGGACTAGGGAGTCTGATTCCTTCTCTGGTGCAAAGAATGGTGACGATTCAGAATGACCCGAGGACATGTAACAAAATGAGATTAAGAAAATAATCCCATTCTCAATAGCATCTATAAAATTGAAAGTTTCAAGTTTAACAAATGAATTGTCAATTTCATACTCTAAGAACTATAAAGTATTGATGAGAGAAGCTAAAGATCTAAACAAGTAGAGAGGATTCCTCCTGGAAGGTATATAGATTACACCCCATCTCTATCAAAATCCCACCATGTTTTTGGTAGAAATTGACAAGTTGACCCGAAAATTTCTATGAAAAAACAAGCAACCCCGAATAGCTAAGACAATTTTAAAAGGGAAAACCAAGTTGACGGCCTATTGACGGCCTACCATTTCATAATTTCAAAACTCAATATAAAACTCCGTAAGCACAATGAGTGTGGTCTCACCATGAGAACAGATTTACACATTAATGGAACAAAATTGAAAGTCCAAAAATGAACCCTAACAAATCTGATAAAATGGTTTGAAAAAATTATGTCAAAGCAATTCAAAGAAGCAGAGAATAGACTTTCAACCAAAATTACTTGGGTAATTAATTGGATATCTCCACTTGTTTAAAAAAAAAAAAAAAAAAAACAGAGGTACCCTGATGGTGACATGGGCTATGCACTGAGCTACTAGCCACACATACACACACAAAAAACAATTTAGTCCCTTGCTTCACATCACACAAGAAAATCACCTTAAGCTGAATCACAGACACAAATCTGAGAGCTAACACTATGAAACTTTTAAAAGAAAACATAGTTGAAGAAAGTATACATGACCTTGATTTAGGTAAAGATTTCTTCAAAACAACGCCAAAGGAACGTTCTATAAAAGAAACAGTTGATAAATTGGACATTGTTGAAATTAGAAACATTTGTGCTACACAGACACAATTAAGAAAATGAAAAGAAATCCTACAACTCAGCAATAAAAAGAAATTATCCAATTAAAATAATGGACAAAAATATGAATAGATGTTTTACAAATAAAGACAAAAGACTAGGCAATAAGCATGAGAAGAGATGCTCAGCATCCAGAAAATGTAAATTATAGGCACAATCAGATACTATACTTCATACTCACTGGAATGGCTTATAATGGAAAACACAGGACATACTAAGCTTTAGTAACTATGTGGAGAACTGGAACCCTCTACAAATGGCTACTTATAATTATGGAGTCACTTTGGAAAATAATCTATTCTAGCAGTTTCTTAAAAAGTGAAACATACATTTACCATACAATCCAGCAGTTTGATTCCTAATAGTATTCCTAATAAAGAAAATTGTAGGCCAAAGATTATATATAAATGTTTATAACTAGAACTATAAAAAAGTAGAAACAAAAAAAAAGTAGAAACAACTCAAATTATCTCTTAACTGGTAAATGGATAAACAAATGTGGTCTATTATAAAAGAATATTTGGCAATAAAAAGGATCAAAATACCAATACAGGTCACTACAGAGATGAACCCCAAGCATATTTTGCTAAATAAAAGCCAAAAACATCAAAGACTATACTTTGGTTAAGTGGATCTATTTGACATTTCCAGAAAAGGAAGAAATACAGAGACAAAAAGCTGATGAGCAGTCACCAGAAGTTGAAGATACGGGTATGAATGAGAAATAACTACAAATTTGCACAAAGAACCTTTGGAAAGTGATGGACAAATTCTAAGTCTAGTCGCACATCTTCCTCAATTTACAAACATCAAGCACAACTACTACACAAGAGCACTTAATTGTACATTTAAAAATAGAAAAATTTATGGCATATAAACCATACTTCAATAGCGTTCTTTTTAAAACTTAAGAAATTCATAGCACCCTGTTACATGAAGGGAAAACTAAAACAAAAAAACTTCATATACAGAACTACTGACAATATGGGGAAGAGGGTGATTGGTAAACACCTAGTATCTGCCTAATATTCCTCAGTATATTTCTTAATCCGTCACCAGTCTCTCAAGCACTGGCACAGAGAAGAGAGGTGGTTTGCATAGCCACTGTGAATGAAACAGTCACAACTTGGCCAAGAGAGAGGAATGGTGCTGGTATCTATAAGGATAGTTAGTATACAACATTCTACACTGAAGTGCTCCCACAATAAAGAACTATCTAATCAAAATGTCAACAGAGAAACAACTCAAATTATCTTTTAAATGACAAGTGGATAAACAAATGTGGCCTGTTATTTAAGAATATTTGGCAATAAAAAAGATCAAAGTACTAATAGAAGTCACCACGGAGATGAACCTCAAGCACATTTTGCTAAGTAAAAGCCTAACACAATAGTGCCAAAGTTGAAAGACCTAAATTTAGAACAATTGACCTCCACGGTGCTTTTGAAGTTCAGAAAATCTAGGGCTGAGCCCCAGTGGCATAGTGGTTGAGTGCGGTACTGTGGCCTACAGGCTTGGCGGTTCAAATCCAGCAGCAGCGGCTCTCCAGGAGCAAGGCTGGGTAGCTCCCACGACCACCAGAGGGCAGTGATATCCCCCCCCCCAAAAAAAAATCCATTTTCAGCTAGCCTTTTCAACAGAAGGAAGCAAATAAATAAACTTAGATGATATATGAATAAAGATATAGTGATAAAATTGTTTTCAGTTTTAAAATTGTTAAGTATTTTCACCTAAACCACAATAGATTTTTAAAAAAATTACTTGGGCTAAGCAGCAAAATCTAAAAGTCTTATTAGATTAAAAATGTCAATTTAGTCTATATAGACAGAATTTAAGTCTATGGAGCCAATTGAATTAAAAAAGAAACACATACAGAGCTATCTGTATATAGCCTTCACTAAATAGATGCCTCTTCAATTCCATCAGATTTTAAAAATTAATCAGAGGCCTCACACTGATTAATCTAAATATGGAAGACAAACACACAGCTAATATTATTAAATAGAGGGGAGAGGTGCTCAGCATACCTACACACCAATCATCATTCACAGGACACATGAAAATTTGGAGAAAATGGTGGGGTGGGGGGAATGAAGCAGCCAACAATCTAAGATAAGGTAATTAGAACCTTGGGTTAAACTAATACAGAATACCTACTTGTTATGTTTCATCATTACAAAACAAGAGAAAAAATTTGCTCTTAAAACATATTTTCAAAATACTGCTCAATAAAACCTTTTAATTGTATGGTGTAATTGTAATAATCACAAATAACGAGGAAAAAAAAGAGAAAATAAATACCTCAATCCTCCGTTTTGCTTTGTCATAAGCCCTTTCTTCTTTAGTTCGATCATCATCAGAGTCATATTCAGAGTCTGAACTCATTTCTTTACTTGGCTTTTTATCTAATGTTTTTCCTGCATCTCTCTCATCTGACATCTTTTCATCCTCATCATCCCCTTCACTGCATTCGCTTTCTGCTTCCTCTTCTTCATCATCATCACTCTCTTCTTCATCTTCTTCCTCCTCATCTTCTTCCTCCTCTTCAGGGTTTTCTTTTACTTCTATAAGTACCGTATTTCCTTCTTCAAGGAAAATAGATTATTAAAGTTAAAATATGTACCTTACATTAAGACACGGACTTTAAAACATAGCTAAGTAATACTTCAAGTATACTAATTAAGGCAGCAACACTACACTGGCATTAATTCCCAACAATGTCATAGAGCATCCTAACTGCAAGGTGTTTGTCTAAAGCTATACTGAGGACTGTCATTTCACAGTAAAAAACATGGTAATAATCCTGATATGATGATAGGGAAATAGATCTATGTGCATATACTTAAAGGGTAAGTATTAAGGCAGCAGATAGACATTGGAGGTCCACTCAATTACTTCCTCAATGCAAGAACTATTCTATTAAATTGGCATTTCTTGATGCTCACCTTCCCAACATAATCAATGGAAACAAAGGTATGCACAAGCAAATGTGGTGAAGACAGTTGATGGTGCTCAATCATCAAAGATATACTGGTGTCTTAAAAATTAAACAAGTGGCCATATAACTCAGAAGCAACAAAATCCACATGGAAGAAACACACCAGTCTGTGACCAATAGAAGCAGTTATCAGGCATCAAGAACAAAAATCTTATCATTGCATGCCCACCTTCCTGATAGGATTGCTGAAGACAAAGGTGTGCATAAGCAATTGTGGTGAAAAAAGCTGATGGCATCTGGCTATCAAAAGATATAACATCTGGGGTCTTAAAGGCGTGAAGGTAAATAAACAGCCATCTAGCTCAGAAGCAACAAAGCCCACTTAGAAGAAGCACACCAGCCTGTGGGACCACGAGGCATCAAAGGGATCAGGTATCAGGCATCAAAGAACTAAAAATTTTATTATTAAAAATAAGGAGTGCAGATTGGGGACCCAAGGTTCATTTGCAGGAGAATGGACATCCCCTTACAAAAAGGGTCATGGGGAGGAGATGAGCCAGTCAGAGCAGAGTGTAGCAATGATGAAATATGCAACTTTCCTCTAGCTCTAAAATGCTTCCTCCCTCCTACTATCATGATCTGAATTCTACCTTACAAATCCAGTTAGACCAGAGGATGTACACTGGTACAGAGAGGAACAGGAAACATGGGGTATCCACAACAGTGGGGAGAGTGGCGACACCGGGAGGATGGAGTAGAAAGGGGGAACCGATTATAGGGATCTACATATAACCTCTTCCCTGGAATATGGATAGTGGGAAAGTGGGCGAAGGGAGACAATGGACAGTGTTCGACAAGTCAAAATTATAGTAGTTTATAAATTATCAAGGGCTCATGACGGAGGGGGAGCAGAGAGGGGGTGGAAAAAGAAGCAGCCAATACCAGGGGCTTAAGTGGAAAGAAAATGTTTTGAGAATGATATGGCATCAAAGGTACAAATGTGTTTTGCATATAATGGATGTATGGATGGATGATACTAAGAGTTGTATGAGTCCCCAATAAAAAGATTTAAAAGAAAAAAAAATTACATAGCCAGGATCTAAAACTCCAAGAATCCTGGGGAGGTAAGTCTAAGTTTTAATATTATTCTCCTCTTGGGGCCATTTGCTGATTCTGAACACAGTATGTAAAAGTCTAAGCAATGCTTTTAATAGACCCTTGGTGATAGGGGTCCTGCACTGGGAGTCCAATAGAGATATGGGTTGAATGGGTTTCATGTAAGAGTAAACATGAGCGCAAGAGGACCTCCTCCTTATCAGCAGACCACCATAAGATCTCAATCCTAAATATGGAATACAGATAGCCTTCTGGAAAGAGATAATATCGTTCTTGGCCTCAAGTAATTTCTATAGATCTAAATGTGCAATGCTGGACATATTCATAAATTAAGAAAACATATGTATGGTAAAGCAACCAAAGGCAACAATTCACATGAGAAAAATCAGCATACAGAAATCCAGAGAAGTCCCATACACTGAAGTTACAAAGATAGGTTTTTAAAATGTCCATAGTAATACAACTATTTTTCAAATTAATGTACCAACCACTAAGGCTCCAAACAAATTCACTGCCATCAAGTTCATGCCAAATCAAAGTGACCCTAAAAGAAAGGCAGAACTGCCCCAGTAGGTTTCCAAGACTGTAATTCTTTTTTTTTTTTTTTTTGGTGTGGGCATCACTGCCTCTGGTGGTTGTGAGCACTATCCAGCGCTGCTCCTGAGAGCCGCTACTGGATTTGAACCGCCAAGCCCGCGGGCCGCAGTCCCGCACTCAACCTCTTATGCTACCAGGGCTCAGCCCAAGACTGTAATTCTTTACAGGAGTAGAAAGCCTTGTCTGTCTCTCTCAACGAGGCTGGAGGTTCTGAACTGCTGACCTTCAGGATTACAGCCCAATTTGTAACCACTATGCCACCTGGGATCCATTAAGGCTAATGATGAAGGAACTAAAGAATCCTACCAGTCTTCAGTCTGAAAGTGAATATACATGTAATCAAGATGCATTGGTAATTATCAACAATTGAAATATTAAAGGTGGAAACAAAGAGGAAGGACTAGTAGTTAGAAATTATGGCCTTGGTGCTAGAAATGAAGCTGGAGACCCTATGATAGGATCTTGCAAGACCAACAACTCCACTGAAAATGTGGTATAGCAAAATATCTTTATAGCTCTTCTACACAAATTACTCTAACGCCCACTAAATGACAGCGTAGAAGTCTATAAATAGTGCATGTGCTAACATGTGAGACAGGAGACTGCTAATTTTTCTCTACCAGCACCCCCAACGCCACCCCATCTGGATCTTAAGGATGATTATCTTTGAAGCAGCAGCAGAGAGAAGGCCAGGAACACTAGACGAACATGTTCCAGGTCTGTCTGACACAGTGGAAGTTGAGATCAAAGCACACAAATACAGAACAGAGTAAGGGCAGTGGTGTCGAGACAAGAGTGCTGTAAAAGTCGATGCACAGGCTAGCATCCTGGCCCATGAAGACAAAGACCAAGGGATCACATGGCTAAAAAGCTGAGGACCAGATAGAGACTTGGATGAGGAGAGGTTTTGGCAGTGTACCAATGACTGTATTCTTCGGGTTTGTGGATCCTGACTTGTAGTAACCTACTAACTTACGTATTAAAAAAGAAGAAAAAAACCTGTGGTTTCCAAAGATGTTAATCTTTATGGCGGTAGAAAGCCTCTTCTGCTTTTTTCCCATAGAGCAGCTGGTGGTTGTTACACGGCTGGTAGCAGCCAAACACATAAGCTACTACACCACCAAGGAGTCTTACTTTCCTAATAAAATCCCTTCATTATAAAGCAAACAAACAAAACTCCATAGAATGGTCATGCTTACAAAAACAGGCACAAGATTAAAAACTCTAGAAGAAAATTAGCAACTCTCATTCTAATCCTAGAAAACATATACAATTTTTTAAAGGCAGTGTAGAATACACACAGATAACTAAAATATAGATGGGGGGAGGAGGGAGGAATCAAAGAATCAGAGACTCAATAAGATGGGAAATCGAGAAAAGAGGGAAATAAGGAATAAGAATTCTATACCATGGACATCATGATTAAACTGATATGAAAATGAACATTTAGACCAACACCTGACATCTCACAGACACAGTAAAAGTTAAAAGAAGGAAATATCTCCAAGTGCTAAAATCTAAAAAATGTCAACCTAGAACTCCTTATTCAGTAAATATTCATGGGGCATCCAAAAATATTGTCAAATTATGGAAATAAAAGAATCTTCCCACAAACTCTTTGAAAACCCCTCCAGCTCCGATTGTTCAAGAATGCAGTATAGCACCAATGAAACACACAACTTCTCTCTAGTTCTTCACTGCTTCTCTCCCCACCCCCAACTCCCACTATCATGATCCCAATTCTACCTTATAAATCTGGATAGACTAGAGCATCTGCATTGGTACAGATAGGAACTGGAAACACAGGGAACCTAGGACAGATGAAGACTTCAGGACCAATAATGAGTAGAGATACCAGGAGGGTAAGGAGAAGGTGGGGAACAGAGGGGAAACTGATCACAATGATCTATATAAAACCCTTCCCTGGGGGATGGACAACAGAAAAGTGGGTGAAGGGAGATATCGGACAGTGTAAGACATAATAATTTATGAATTATCAAGGGTTTGTGAGGGAAGGAGGGGAAAAAACGAGGAACTGATACCAAGGTCTCAAATAGAAAGAAAATGTTTTGAGACTGATGAAGGCAACAAATGTACAAATCTCCTTGGATGTATGTATGGATTGTGCTAAGAGCTCTACGAGCCCCCGATGAAATGATCTAATAAAAAAAAAAAGAAAAATTAAATTAAAAACTGTGCAGGAAAAAAAGGCATTAATAAAACGATTTAAAAAACGACCTAAAATAGAAAACAATGTATTCAACTAGAGTCTATTAATTACAAGTGAAATATTTATAATTGGCCATATGTTGGGTTATAAAACAAGTTTCAACATAGGAAGGAGTACTCAAAAATTATTGGAATTTTTTTCAAATCTATGTAATTTGTTTTTTGACAACTTTATCATCTTCAGAGTACTCTCCATAACCCTTAATACATATGTCAAATCTGATTCCATTCTTTTTTTTTTTTTTATGTGAGACAAGTCTCATCTCCTTGCTTTTTTTTTCTGGTGGGAATAGAAGACCCAGCCTTACTCCTGGCGAACTGCTGCTGGATTTGAACCGTCAACCTAGTGGCTTGCAGTCCCACACTCAAACACTATGGGGCTCAGCCCAATTCCATTCTTGGAAACATTGTTTAAACCCATGTTTGGATGGCTGACAGCACCTCATTTCCTATTTTTTCCTCCACCTCTTCTACCTACTTGTCAAATTGCTATCCTTTTATGTACCTCTTCAATCACAGAAACAAAAAGAAATTGCATAGGAGGCAAAGTCAGCTAAGTAAGGTGTGGGGGCATGCTGAGGCATGCTGTTTGCAAAATACTGGCGTGCACATAAATGGGTGGTGTGAGCAGGTACATTGCCTTAGTGGAAAAACCAGTCCCATCAGTCCTTTTTTTGCACACAGTTCCTCAATCTCTTCAGAACCTCTAAATAAAAAACGCACAGTCTGACCTGGTGGAATGAATTTCAAATGACCCTCACATCAAAATAACTAAAAAGCACAGTCTTGATCTTGGATTTCACTTGATGAGTTTGGGGGGTCCAGGAGACGATGGCGTCTTCTTTGGCTTGTTTGGTATTTACTTTTTGAGGTTGTAAGAATGTTTTGTCATCAGTAATGACGTTAGGGGAAAAAAAGTTGCTTTGGAGCTGGTTCTTTCAAAGCAACAGCATGTTTCTACTTGATGTTCTTTTTCCTGGTCTGTCAGAACCTGAGGCACAAATTTCGTAGCAACCCTTCTCATTCTTAAATCTTTCATTAAAATTCACTGAACCAAGCTCCAAGATAGTCCAGATAACTTCCTCATCTCTTGAATGTTCCATCGTTGGTCTTTGACTACAAGTGCATGTTTGTCTATATTTTCAACCTTTCCAGAAGCTGACGAGCATCCAGAACGAGGTTTGTTATCAAATCCCCGTTTCACCTTTTTGAAACGAGGAAATCACTCATACACTTGAGTTTTCCCCATAGTGCTGGCCGTATAAGCTGTGTTCAACACCACAATTTCTTTGGCATTTTTCCTAAGCAGGAAACAAAATTTCACAGCTGCACACTGTTCTCGTAAGATGACCATCACAAAAAATGAGGTTTGAGCAAAACGGCTACTATAAAAAAATTCACTGTGACAGAGAGAACCTTTCCAGGCAATGCCACCAGGTGCACAAACTCACAGCGAGTTGCTCAATGCTGCTCTATCAGGGAAAATGCATACTAAGAAAGCTCTACCCAGTGAAGCTTATTCCAGTTTTGGGAGGGTATCTTCTTGTATTTCAAAGGACAGAATCATGGAAGAGGACCCTCCTATATTTAAAAGGATAGAAGCATGCTCTCTGATGAAGCAGCAAAAAGATAATTAGAAAATTTTCACTTTTGGAAGTTAAGAAATGCATAGCTATGTAAATAACACTTTAGCCAAAGTTAAGATATCAAATAGAAATCGGAAAATAGAAGCATAACAAAACTTGTGGAATTTGGCTAGAACCATGCATATAGAAAAACTTATGGCACTAAAGATGTACAGTAAGAAAAAAGGCTGACGATCCATCTAAAAAAGTGGGGTGAAAATCCAAAACCCACCTTGTCTCCCACACCCATAACCCAAAGAAAGTAGACATTTAAAGCATAAAGAATAAAAAGTAATGAAAAATACTTTTTAGGGCTGAGCCCTGGTGGCATAGTGGTTGTGCGCGGGACTGCGGCCCACTGGGATGGAAGTTCAATTCCAGCAGTGGGGCTGGGCCTCCTACTCCCACCACCGGAGAGCAGTGATGCCCCCCCCCCCAAAAAAATACTTTTTAATCAGTGATAAGGAACTACATATTACATTTGTATTATATTTAACGGTAAAGAAGATTATGTACACTAGCTTTAGTAATCTAATCTCATTTATCACTCTGAGGAAATACTCTATAATAACCCCATATACCTACCTTATAAACACAAGATTTATTCATTCTGAAGAGGAGAATCCAACTAAGGATTTAAGAACTATGGAAAGGGAGAGAACAAAATTGGTCCCTATTCCCAAGAACATTCGAGGGCTTCCAAAATAAAAAGATGGACTGATAATTTAAATAAGCATCCACCTATATGCACAAGACTTACTAGCATGTGCTTATGATCTAATCACCTTTTTCTCTCTCCTCGTCACTAGCCATAGCTTCCCAGTCATCCAATCCAGTGTCCTCATTTACTTCTTCTTCTTCTGTAAATCGAAATTTTCAGTAAAAGAACAGAATTTACCTAGATATATGAGATTGCTTTTAGACAAGTAAAAAATTTATGCTCACAAAAAATATATTTTATTAAAGAAAATTTTTAAGAATAACAATTTCATTATCTTTGAAATTGTGTTTGCAATATATATAGCATGCCACAATTTACTAATATTAAATACCTAAACATTTCCTACCAACTATTTTGGGTATGATTGATATAAACCATAGTTCACATTTGTAGTAAATAAAATATTTACACTCATTGGAATGTTCCTATAGGTGTCAAAATATAATGTTTTTATGTAAAGCAAATAAAATGTCAGATACTTTAAATCTCTTTTTTTTAATCTTTCAACTCATATGATGAACACAAGGATTTGTTACTTATTTTACTTTACCTTCTACATTTTAAAATATATGCACTCCAAAGTCAGATGCAAAACTGCCATCGTTAGTCCGTCTGAAAATAACAATACTGTTCTACAGCTGCAAGAGAAAATGTCCTCGCGCTTTCTGTCTGTCTGCTTGTGGCAGCCATGATTGAACAGGGGAATACAGCAACAAACAAACAAACAAAAACCACGATGCTGTTCTTCAAATCTAAAACTAGCCACATGTTCGTGTCACGAGGAGCAACTGCTAGTTTAGGAAGATGTCTTAGGTACATACGGTTTCTGAGTCTTATTTCTTCCTTAACCTAATGTATCCAAACTAATTGGTAAATAAAAGTTACTACAGGGAAGCAGACATCCCATGTCTCACCCTTTCCCTTTTGCATATATTCTATAGAATTAATCAATTAACTATTAAATATCAAATTAAATATCAAATAATTAATTATTCTATGCAGTTTCTTACCAAAAATAACCCATCCTACTAAAATTCAAAGAGGCAAAAATTATTTTCAAATGAAAAAAGGGAAAGGGTGGGACATGGGATATCTGCTTCCCTGATGTAACTTTTTTACCAACTAGTTTGGATACATTAGGTTAAGGAAGAAATAAGTCTCAGAAAACTTTACCTAAAACATCCTTCTAAACTAGCAATTACTTCTGGTGGTATGAACATGACTTAAACACACACACTATAGACAGATAGATAGATAGACAGACAGAATGAATGTGATGTCACAAACAATTTTTTTAAAGAATTTTTAAGGATCAATTTTCATGATTCTTTAAAAGTTCTTATTAAGGATGCTTTCAATTTGCTTTTAAAGCACTAAATAAAGTAATTAAGCACTAAATAAAGTAATCGGAACTACCTAAAGTTTGATGCATAAATAAAAACATCAGAAAAAACCAAAAGCGCTACAAAACATTTTGTTAAAACCACTAAAAATTCTAATTTGATTCATCTCTCTTCCTTACCTTTTAAAAACAAAGTGTAAAGAAATGAGAAGGTTTAAAGAAAAGAGAAGGCTGCCCCAGCCAGATGTCTGGCTCCTCACATTGTTTAACGGTAACTATGACAAATCAAAGTCAATGAATAGAAAATACTGGCCTGGCTCAGCAACAGGTGGAATTTCTCTGTCTTGTACTTCTTGTTCTACTTCTATAGCAGAACTTAACTCTATCTGTTCAGACACTGAAAAAAAAAAAAGGATAGAAACCAAGTTAACAATATGTTTTCAATAACTTCTATTAAGTGTCAAAAATTAGTCTAAGTACAAATTTTATTTTTCCAACAAGTTTAAAAGTCTATCAGTCACATGTTTTATAGGATCCAGTCCTTCTAAGAAATAAAATGCAAAGCTACAAAAGGTTAAAAATAAAAAATAAGAGTTAACTTTTTTGCTTTTCAGAGTAATTATTATTCAGTGTAGCAGCATGATATTCCAAAGGAAAGTACTTTTCCATTAGTCTACCATCTGACTCAGATGAGAATGACAACAGTAATAGGTACATAACCTGTAAGAACTACGTTTCAATACACATCTCAACCTTGGTTGATTTGTTTTTAAAAGACATTTTGTTTTAAAAGTCATGGGGCAACAGGATCGTTTCTTAGTGCCTATGCTATATACAAACCTTCCTTATTTTCTAGCTGTTGAGTTTTTTTCTTTTTTTTGTCTTCATAAATTGGCCTTTTCTTTGGCAAAGAGTCTTTTGAGGGTACTTCAACACCTGAGGGATCAAAAAAGGGAGTTCGGGTTTAAACTACTGAATATCATCTCAAAGGCATTACCACAAAAGAGAATACTTCATTACTCAGTCATATCCTAAAATATAGAATACTCATGTAGAAAATGACCTGTTTTATACACTATGTTTTCACATACCATAAAGTTCACTGAGTTTAAATAAAAGTACGCCAGTACCATGATGAAGACGCAGAACAGCTCCGTCAGAGTGTCCTTATACTCCTTACCCCTGGCAATTCTGATCCGCATCCCAGAATGTCATGAAAATGCAACCTTTTAGCCCGACCTCTGTTACTGTGATGATTTTGAGATTCTCCTAAATTGCTGCACCTGTCGATCCTTTCTTCTTATTCATCAGTAGCCTTTATTGTATGGGTACTGTGGCTAGTTTTTCCCCTTTCAAGAGCTCACAGGACAATTAAACTGTTTCCAGTTTGGGGCAATTATGAAAAAAGATACTAGGAAATTTTATGTGCAGATTCTTCTACAGGGTAATAATCTTAGAATAGGACTGATAGGTAAATGTGTTTAACTACAAAATATTTCAGTGTCTTTACCATTTTACTTTCCCACCAGCAATGCATGAAAATTTCAACTGCCTTGCATCCTTGCTTGTAAGACTGATTTTCCTTCTTAACTTACATATTCTAACACTGTGATTTTCATTTTGATCTCTCTAGTGATTAACAAGGTTGAGATTTATATGCTATATTTTCTTTCATAAGCTGTCTACTCTAGGTTTTTTGGGCCAGTTTCTAAGTTCATATGTTGGTTTTCTTACTGGTGAATTTTAAGAGATCTTTAAATATTCAAGATATTGGTCCAATGTCATATGTGCATTTCCTCCCAGTCTGTATGAGGTCTTTAAATTTTCCTAAAAGTGTCTTTTGTAGATCAAGTTTTTAATTGGATTCAATCAAAAGGTAGCAAGTTTTCCTTTTATACATCATTTTTGGAGCCAGCTAAGCACTTTTTGCCTAATACATCACAAATATTTTCCTCTAAAACCTTTACATTTTATATTTAGTTCTATGATCCATTTTGAGTTTGTGAGATGTAAAATGAGGGTATGACATTTATTTTTGCATACATATGTCCACTGATCTCAGTACCACTTGTTGCAAAGGCTTTAAGTTTCTCCATTAAATTGCCTTTTACCTAACAAAAAAAATGACTATATACAGTCTAGACTTTATTGTGTCCCATTGGCCTATCTCTAACCTTTCGCCAATACCACACACACTGTTAGGATTACAAATTCTTATTAGCCCTCAGCTACTAACCTAAAGATAGGCAGTTCAAACTGCCTAGCCACTCAAAAGAGAAAGACATGGCAGTAAGCTTTTGCACAGATTACAGCCCAGAAGACCCATGGGAGGGTCACTACTAGTCAGAATCGACTCAATTCCAACAGAGTTTAGACTCCCTATGGTAGCTTTACATTAAGTCTAAACATCAGGTTGTGTACTACCCCAAGTACATATTTCTTTTTTCAAAAATATTTGAGCAACCAAATTCTGGTGAAAGGAAGCCCAGTGGCACTGTGGGCTAGGCAAGCTGCTAACCAAAGCTCAGCCAGTATGCAAGGGAAAAGGAGATTTTCTGAAGTCGTAGCCTTTCCAACTTAAGAAAGAAACCTCTATAAAGGTCTGTTTGGGTCCGAGTCCCTTCAAATGGCTTAGGATTTGGTTTGGGATCATAAGTTCTAAGCTTGGCTTATAAAATGTGATGAAGAAAGCTGGTGGTGCCAACTAAAAAAGGTATAGTGTCTGGTGTCTGAAAGGGTTGCAATTAAACAAGCGGTCATCTAGCAGGGAAGCAGCAAAGTCAATATGGAAGCACACCAGCCTTATGATCAAAAGATGTCAAAAGGAAGAGGTATCAGACATTAAAAACACACAACCAACTGTGAAGAGGCATGGATGTAAAAGAGACCTATCGTTCACTTGCAGAGTAACTGGACAGTCCATCTCAGAAGGGCACGCAGAATAGATGATAAAACCTGGGTGCAGTAGAGCACCAATGAACCATCTGACTACCTTTAGTTATTCATACCATCTTCCTCTTACTATTAAGGTAAACAGAATTGAGAATTGCATGTGAACAGATGTACTGGACTGTATAAGCTATGTTGTTATAACTACTAAATAACCAAAATTGCTTGTAAATAGCACAAAATATCCTGTGACTTTGATTTAAACTGCACTGAATCTAGAGAGCGATTCTGGCCAAACACCTCAAAAATGAGTTTTCCAATCTATGAGCATATTTCTCTACGTTTATAGGTCTTTTTTTCAATAACCAATGTTTTATAGTTTTCACATATTAAATTTATAACTGCTTTAATTTTCTTTTGTTAATTTCATTTTTTGTTCCTTTGGACGGCTGTTACAGTTTTGCTGTTGGTATCCAGTTGCTACTTGCAAGCATATAAAAACACAATTGCTATCTGCACCTGGGGTTTGTATTTTACAACCTTGTTGGGGCTATTCCAAGTTCACTGACTCCTTCCTCAGCCAATCTCCCTTTTGCTTCTAAGCCCACCCACTAACTTTTTTTAACTTCAAAGAATTCATTTTTCAGTTATGAGACTTCCTGTTCTTTTAATCTTGTCGTCTTTCCCTTTTGTAGCTGCAGTAGTAGCTTTTCCTCACAGAGGAATGGTTACAATTAAAAGCCTCCACTATCTGGGTACTTTTGTGTTTGAAATGTGCTATGTGTTTTTCTTGACTTCTGGTTCTTTGTATAGATTTCCTATATTACGCTTTGAGACAGTATTACTAAATTTGTCTTGGTAAGGATGAAAGTTTTGTCTTAGAAGATAATCGTAGGAATTGGGTTCCATCTAAATTCTGTCTTGCCTTTTGTATGCAGTAGCTTAGTTTTCAAAGTCTTTGCTATGTTTGGGTATGCCTGGCACATGAGCCACTCAGAAGTCTGAGAAAAGAGGCAATGGTTTGTATCATTGTTCAGTTCTTGATGCTTAAGCTATGCTTCAAGTCTGTTCCAAGTAACCACAGAGCCCAATGGTGAGTCTGGGAGTTATGGCAATTCATAAACACAATTAGAGGATTCTCTTTCTCAATGTCTCTTCTCTTCGCCGTTTCTCCTATATTCTCTATCTCCCAATAGTCCTTCTTTTGGGTTTCTCTAGGCACAAAAATGAGGTTCTCTCAGAATTTTCATCCTCCAAGGTGGTTGTATTATCTCTGAAGGACTGCATTTTGGCCAAATTGAAAAACAGCAACAATGGGCTGAGCCCCAGTGGTGTAAGTGGTTGGGCATGGAACTGCGGCCCACGAGCTTGGCGGTTCAAACCCAGTGGCAGCTCTTAAGAGCAGCACTGGGTAGCACCCACGACCACCAGAGGCTGTGATGTTCCCCCCCCCCCCCAAAAAAAAAAAAAGAAAAACAGCAACAACAACAAAAAAAGAAAAAACACTCTACTCTCACCACCAGAGAGCAGTGATGCTGCGCATCCACCCCGCCCAAAAAACACCACCACCACCACCACCAAAAACACATAAATTCTTCCAAAGCCTTTAGCCAGCAGAGAACCTTTTAGGCACCTCTGGTCAATGCTCCTGACAAGGCGCCAAGTGTGGCACCTTTTGCCACGGTCATGCCAATAGCCCCTTTTCCTGGTCATCTGTTTGGTAACAGGGTTTTCTTCTGAAGATTTCACTGTCAGCACTCACTGCATTTCCAGAATTTGCCTACTATAAGGACAAAACAGGGAGGAAATGGAAAGCCAAGGCTCACTCATTATGGTTTGTTACTCAAATGCTAACTCTCCTTCCCAGATTACTTGATATTGTTTTCTTGCAAGAGACCTGAGGTACCTGATGTTTATATTCAGTCAGGAAAGAGAGTAAACTATAGACAGCTTATTCCATCTTGCCCAGCCATAAAACTAAACTGGAGCACAAATTTTAACAAATACAATGTATGTCTGAAAAAGGTTAAGTAGTGAAAAGTTTGAGTTCTACATTCAAATCAAAGTAGAGTTTACTAAATGGATTTTTGTTTCATTACAGACACTGGGAAACAGTTAAGAATAAGGGACTCGGGATAGAGAAACCATGAGTGACCACCTGCTCAAAGTCTTTCCTAAAGACTTATGCTAAATGCATGGAATTAAATGGTACTTTTCATCTGATTACCACAACTATTAAATCCAACTACTAAGTAAGGCTGAATTTGTAAGACTAACACATAACTTCCTGCTTGATTCCATTCAGATTTCTTCATGAGTACTTCTCATCTTTCCTTATGCATCAGTTAAATCCGGTATGTGAGTAGCTAAACTACACTCAAATTTATTTTATAATTTCATGTTTTTCTACACCTGCTACCATCTGTCAACCATAGAATGTATAATTAAGAGGTGCTCAGGTGCTCACACAGACCAACTTAAATCTCAGCCCTCAGACATTGGGCAAACTGTTTAAGCTGAGTTTCCAGTTCCTCATTTATATAATAGGAATCAAAATATCTTTAAGATTTTTATGAGGAAATAAAGGCCAATGTCAAGGGTTTATTGTAGCACTGAGTTGTGTAATAAGTACATAATAAGCATTAATTATTACCATAATTATGGTATATATGTCAAAATAACTATAATAAAAAGTTTGTACAATATAGACAAGAAGTTAAGAGGTCCTAATATATCTTTTTCAATGAAGTAAAGTAACCATTAAATTATCTCAAGTGGGGCTGAGCCCCGGTGGCATAGTGGGACTGCAGCCTACTGGGCTGGCGGTTCAAATCCAGCAGCAGCTCTCCAGGAGCAAGGCTGGGCCTCCAATTCCCACCAGAGGGCAATGATGCCCACAAAAAAAAAAAAATAAACAAAATAAATGAATCATCTCAAGTGTCAAACACACAACTATATACTTAGATTGTGGTTTCATACTACCTTTCCCAAAAAAAAAAAAAGGAACCAGGATCTCTAAAGAAAGTGGCTGATTCCAGGTCTAGGACTTGCCACAAAGATAAACTTAGGCTAGGGTCAAAAATGGCAAGGAAGAGTTTAAGGACAGTGTAGCTATGACACGAGCCCTGGTGACCCAGTGTTTAAAGCACTCAGCTGCCAAGCAAAAGATCAGCAGTTCAAACCTAACAGCCACTCTGTGGGAGAAAGATATATATCTCCTTCCTACAAAGAATTTTATTTCCAGTCTCAACCTTGTTGCTCGGAAACCCTATGGGCACTTCTATTCTGCCGGAGAGGTTTCCCATGAGTTACAATTCACTCAAAGGCATTGGGTTTTTGTTTTGGTGGCCATGTCAAAAGGCCACACAAATCATGGCTTCCATAAAACAATTTTAGCATCAAAACCATTAATGGCTTCAGTAGATTAATAAACCCTTACTATAGTAAAAAAAATTGCCTTGGAAGAAGTAGAGTCAAACTGCTCCTGCGAAGTGAGGATGACAAAACTTTATCCCATGTGCTAGGAACGTATTTTGAGGAAGAGATTAGTCCCTGGGAAGGGACATCATGGTGGGTCAAGTAGAGGGTGGCGAGTGTAAAAGAGGAAGACCCTCAAAGAAATGAAATGGTACAGTGAATGCACCAACGAGCTCACACATCACAACTGTGAAGATGATAATCAACGGGGCTTTGTTCTGTTGCACGGAGGCTGGTTAAGAATTAAAACCAACTTGACAGCCACTAACAACTATATAAAAATCTATTGGCGTGAACACGATACTCACTGAAAAACAGTTAAGCTCATTGGAAATAGCCATTGCTACAGTAAGTCTACGGACAACCGTAGACTGCAGTTCCTTCTTCCTAGTGAACGCTAGGTGGGAAGTCACTGAAACCAACCCACGCTGGTGACCCTGATGGTATTTGAAATACTAGTGGTCCACCTTCCAGCATCACAGCAACATACAACCAACGTACAAAAAACTGGAAGACAAGTATTAGTGGAAGATGCTAGGGCCCTATTATTTTGAAATTCACAAAAGCAGCTTTTATCTTGCCTTTCCTGTGTAAACTGCATTTCAAGGGCAATTTTTTTTTTTTTTTTTTTTGGCATCACTGCTCTCCGGTGGTGGGAGTAGGAGGCCCAGCCCCACTGCTGGAATTGAACCTCCGCCCCAGTGGACCGCAGTCCCGCGCACAACCACTACACCACCGGGGCTCAGCCCGGCAATTTTTCTTTAAAGAAGAATTTTAGCTAACAAATGGAGAAGAATTAGAGCGCCATCATTCTCTATTTCCCATGAAATGCTACATATAGGTAGTGATCGCCAATAGATTTAACTACTGAATTAAAGTCAATGGGAAATTTTTGTAATTGACAAGGCTGCCAACAATTTAAATATGTAAATCAGCATTCACATCTTAAGTGAGATTAGCAAATCATGTGCCTCCTGACATGAAGTACAATGCTTCTACATCTAAGACATTATAAGGATCAACATATTAACCAACATCAAAAGAATGCAATTAGACAAATCTAGAACAAAAGAAGTTCTAGAAAACAAAATAGTATCTTCATCAAATATGTGGCTTCCATAAAAAGAGAGGGAGAACAGGAGAGGGAGAGAGGGACCAGACTTCAACCTGGTGCACCAAGACATGAATGCAACATACCAGGATGAAGCAGGGAACCAATAGAGAGATCTGTGAGCTAGCCCAACCCCCAACCATGTGGACAACCCCCTTCCCCCCACCAAGAATACACTTCAGAGGACAGCACTGATGATACAGCTCAGAAGAGGGGTGTGTCTTATCAGACCATAAAGGAGCAAACAAAGACAGAAGGAGAGTGAGTGAAACACGTGGCTCACCAAGCCCTAATGACAATATTCCTGCTCAGAGCAGCCAATGCACAAAGAGGACCATAGGGACCGTCCCACCATGAGACACGATGTCCCTCACTGACCCATACTGCTTCAGGGTATACTGGATACACAGTGTGGGAATTGTGCCCGATCTAACCATACCACACCAGGCAAAACATTAAGGGTGTATAACAGAGCAGTAAGGTTCCCTGCTTCATCCTGGTATATTGCATTCATGTCTTGGTGCACCAGGTAGAAGTCTGGTCCCTCTCCCTCTCCCACTCTCCCTTTGTTTTTATGGCAGCCACATATTTGATAAAGATACTATTATGTTTTGTTTTCTAGAATTTTTCTTTTTTTTTTTTTAAAAAAAATCAGGAAGTTCAATTTTATTTGGTGGGTACAAGTGAGGCAGTGCAGGCCTTCATGAATGCGGGCCCGCTCCTTGTCCAAGGCACCACGCTGAGAGTTGCACTTGACTCCACAGCTGTCCGGGATGAGGCGCTTCTCGGCCACCATGTCCTCAAACTCATTGGCACTAAACTTGGTAAAGCTCCACTTCTTAAGGGATGTGGATCTTCTGGTGCCCAGGGGAACTTGAACTTGGCATTGTCTAAGGCCTCAGTCACATGCTCCTTGTTTTGAAGCTTGGTGAGATGGACATAACTTGGCCTATGTGGACTCTAGCTAGCCATTGTGCCTTGAGATTTCCCAAAAGTACCTTGCAACTCAGTTTGGAGTTTAGTTTAGGGAGAGCAGAAATTAGCCAGGCCAGAGGCATCAAAGAGCAGCCAAGGGTTGTTTGTCTCCAAGGTCCCTTAGGGCAGCCTTTATAGGACAAGGACTGTGTACACTACCCAGGAGGCTTGCTGTTTGCAGCCAGTGCACACCGGACTCCACAAGGAGGAGGACGGTCGGTCTAGAAATTCTTATGTTCTAGATCTGACTAATTGCATTCTTTTGATGTTGGTTAATATGCTGATCCTTATAATTTCTTAGATGTAGAAGCATGGTACTTCATGTCAGGAGGCACATGATTTGCTAATCTCACTTAAGATGTGAATGCTGATTAACATATTTAAATTGTTGGCAACCTTGTCAATTATAAAAATTTACCATGGCAAAGCAATTAAGTACCTGGGGAGAACCAAAAATAGACTTTGGGGGCAAATCTAGACTAGACCAGAAAACACTCCTAAAGGTAAACAAACAGACCTGTAACTATTTATAGTTATAGACATTTCTATTTTTGTCAGTTTTTTGGTTATTGTTTTGGTTTTTTTGCTTTCTTTTGTTTTGCTTTTTCTTGCTTTTGTGCTTATTATTGTCAAAGCATGTCTATCTAAATAAGATAGGTGGAGTGGAATAAACAATCCTGAGAGAAAACAATGGGACCAATGGTTCTGAGGGGACATATGAGAGAGGCAGGGGAAAGGAAGGAGGGTGTCAACAAATCCAGGGAAACTGAACAAGTGACTTAAACCTATTGCAAGGAGGGTATAGGAAGCCTGGTAGGGCTTGATCAAGGGCAATGTAGCTGATAGGAATTACTGAAACCGAATGAAGGCTAAACACGATAGTGGAACAAGAGGAAAGTAAAAGGAAATAGAGGAAAGAACTAGGAGGCAAAGGGCATTTATAGAGGTTTAAATCCAAGTATGTACAATGTAAATATATTTATATATAACAATAGGGAAATTATACACACAAATATATACTAGTAGTGGACAGACTTTGGCACTCTACTCAAGTACCGAATGCAAGAACACTTTGTGTTCTTCCCTTCCCTGACACAATTACTGAAGATAAAATGGGTGCATAAGAAAATGTAGTGAAGAAAACTGATGGTGTCTGGCTATCAAAAGACATAGGGTCTGGAGTCTTAAAGGCTTGAAGATAAGCATGGGGCCATATGGCAGAGAACAACTAAGCCCACACTGAAGAAGCACACCAGACTATGTGAGCATAAGATGTGGATGGGATCAGATGTCAGGCATCAAAATCATTACACACACACACACACATACACACACACACACACACATATATATGTGTGTGTGTGTGAACTGAATGTAATTTTTTTCTAATCTGTATCCTGACATAAAGATATTTTGGAGACAAGTGGGAAAAAAAACATGTCTGAAAATTAAATAGTATAAAGGAATTGTTGAACTTTCTTAGATGCAACAATTCCTCACTATATGCTAACAAGTAAATGCTATTATTTGTTAAGTGATACATATATATGTACTCATGGGCAAAATAATATAGAAACTGGGTTTGCTTTAAAATAGTTCAGGAAAAAGGGAGTAGGGTAGTTCCAGAACAGCGAATATTAATAGTTATTGAAACTGGGTACATAAAAATTCATTTTACTGGTTTCTCAACTTTTCATGTATGTTCATTTAGTGACATTTATATATAAATGTATCATTTACATAAAGATTTTTGTCACCTTGCAGTTGAAATCATCCTAAACAATTAAATATCATCTTTCTTATATTCCTAGGAACCTGGTGGTATAGTGGTTATGTGTTGGGCTGCAATCTGGAAAGTCAGTAGTTCAAAATTACCAGTGGCTCCACGGGGAAAGCAGGTGTTTTTTATTCCTATAAACCAGTGAGTCTCAGAAACTCATGGGGGAGTTCTATCCTGCCCTATAGGGTCACTGCAAGTCAATATTTACTCAATGGTGGTGAATGTGCGTGTGCTTTCCTTAAACTTTTATTCAAACAGCTTATAGATTACGCAAGTAGTTAAGAATCCTTACCCTGAGCTTGCAGAAGTTTAAGGGTAGCTTCAGCTCTGGCTCTGGCTTCTCTCTGGGATTTAGTTAGAAGTTTCCCTTCTTTTTTCAAACGTTCTTTTCTTTCTTTTTCTTTTTGCTTTTTTCTTTCTCTTTTTTCTTGTTCCAATCGTTCCTATAAAAGAGGCCATGTAGTCTTGAAGGGATCAGGTATCAGGCATCACCAAGAACTAAATACTGTATCATTGTAAATGAAGGGGGTTACCGATTGGGGACTCAAAGCCCATCTGTAGGTAAGGGGACATCCCTTTACAGAAGGGTCGTAGGGAGGAGACAAGCCAGTCAGAGTAAAGTGTAGCAATGATGAAACAAACAACTTTCTCTATTTCTTCAATTCTTTCCCCTTCCCCCCACTATCATGATTCTACTTCTACCTTACAAAATTGGTTAGACCAAAGGATGTACACTGGTACAGCTAGGAACCAAAAACATGGGGAATTCAGGACAGGTGATCTCTTTAGAACCAGTGGTGAGAGTGGTGATACCGGGAGGTGGGGCAGAAAAGGAGAACCGACTATAAGGATCTGCATGCATCCTCCTCCCTGGGGTATGGACAACAAGGGAGTGGGTGAAGAGAGACATCGACAGTATAAGATATGACAAAGTAATAATTTACAAATTATCAAGGGTTCATGAGGGAGGGAGAGCGCCGAGAGGGAGGGGGGAAATGAGCAGCTGATACCAAAGGCTTAAGTAGAAAGAAAATGTTTTGAGAATGATGAGGGCAATAAATGTACACATGGGGCTGAGCCCCGGTGGCGTAAGTGGTTGAGTGCGTAACTGCAGCCTGCGGGCTTGGCGGTTCAAATCCAGCGGCGGCTCTCAGGAGTGGCACTGGGTAGCGCCCACGACCACCAGAGGCAGTGATGCCCACAAAAAAAATAAATAAATGTACACATGTGCTTGACATATGATGGATGGATGTATGGATTGTGATGAGTTGTATAAACCCCCAATAAAATGATTCAAAAATAAATTCCTTTTTTAAACAAAGAAGCCATACAGTATAAGACATGATAAAATAATAATTTACAAATTATCAGTGGTTAATGAGGGAGGGGCAGGCATGGAGGGAGAGGAAAAATGAGCTGACACCAAGGATTCAGGTAGAATGAAACGTTTTGAGAATGATGATGGCAACAAATGTCAAATGTGCTTTAACACAACAGAAGCATGTATGTATGGACTGTGATAAGAGTTGTACAAGCCCCCCAAAAAAGATTTTTAAAAAAGGCTATGTCAGATAAAAATTTTTAGCAGTTTAAAGGATTACAAAATATAAGTAGAAAAACTCAAAGTTCATAAGATACATATAAAGAATTCTGCTAGGATATTCCAAATTAATATGTTTTAAAGGGTAGACACAACCCTTTAAGTACTACTTAATACCCATTTGAGAGTAGACTGAGACATAAGCTACTTGTATCTGAAGAAGTAAAAATAGGATTCTCTGTACTTCATCTTATCATGCATATCAGAATAAGTTTTTGAAACTATAAAATTCATAAGTAGAAGCTTAGAGATTATTTATAGAGAAGAGATCTTAAGTTAAACACATCAATGGTATCAATGTTAACAACTTCATAAAATATACCTCTTCTTTACGCTTGGCTTCTAATTCTTCAAGACGTTTAATCCGCTCTTCCTCTTCCCTCTTGTGTCTTTCTTCTTCTTCTTTAAGCTTAGCCAGAGCTTCTTGCATAGCTTTAACTGTGGCTTTGCTAGGTCCTTTTTTCTTTTCTTTCTCTTTTTCTTCCTTTTCCCCTTTCTTTTTCTTCTTATCTTTTTTCTTTTTGTCTCCTTCAGTGTCATCTATCAAAACAAAATAGGAGCAAAGTAGTTTCTTAAGGGATAAAGGTCATTTCCTAAGACAATACAGAACTAATCCCAGAAGTCAAAAAGCCACAAGCCCAAACTGGTACAAGCCGTAAACAAGCTCCCCTAAGCATCAGAAACACGAGCTATCGTATCACAGTGGCAATGCTAGGCTCTCAGTTGTTCTGAATGATGAAAGAAGACATCAGTATAAGAAGGAAATCCCATTTGGGGAAGAGCAATATTGCATCTAAAGGAATTCTTGGTGTCTGAACAGAATAGCTGGCACATAACAGAGGTTCAGCAGAGGTTGTACCAGAATGAGTCTGGTACAGCTACTTCTGTAATAGAATAATGAGGATGGTATCACCTGATGGGGCAATTTGAAATATAAAACATAAGTTTCAATGATTATATTCCAAGATGCCTAAGGCATTATGCAAAATAATTAATCACTACAGAATTATTTTCATGTTGCTTCTCTTCAACATGTCCAGATTATATAAACAATGGTTATGTCATACTTTACATTAAAAATTCTCTAAAGAAAAATTAAGTCTGACATTCTACACACAGTGGTTAACTGTGTCAAGTCAGTATACCAACTCTTAATGACCCAAGCATTGCAGAGAACTGCTTGCTCCATAGAATTTTCATGGCTGTACATTTACAGAAGCAGTGATCCAGGCATTTCTTCCAAAGGAGCTATATGAGTTCAATCTGCCAATCAGCATTCTATAGCAAACCACTTGCACCAACCAGCTCATGACATAATCTAATTATGATACGTTACTTTTATAACCACAGTTATTTTCATTCTGATTAAGGGAGATAAATTGGGCTAGGAAGCATATTTTTCCTAATTTGTTCTGGTACAAGACGTGACTCATTCCAGCTTAAAAAGATATTAACTAACTTTAGCAAATTATTCATAGCATTTATGAATTTCATCAATTAAACTGGATTTTTAAAGACAACTGATTTCCAAGATATCAGCTATCATTTAGTTATCAAAAAGAATTAACAGTTTTATCGGCAACTTCCAGTTTACATGAACAACAGTTATTTTTCACAGTGAAATTCTATAAAAATTCTCATCTGTTCTTGGAGTCTTTGAAAGACACTGTAGACACACAAATGTTGAACAATGAAAATCAAGCCTAAGAATACTCAAATTTCATATTTTAAAGGTTTCTTACAAAAAGTAATTTTATAACCACGAGGAAACAAAACAGTGTTGAGGTATAGTGATCACACTGCAGACAGTGAGGATCAAAAACCTTTTGGTTCTTTGCTCTGCACTACCCACCTTCAGCTGCCATGGGAGTCTCTCCTTGGTCTTCTGAGGCAGGCGGTGCTCCAGCACGGAGACCAATTTTGGATTTCAAAGGCTCCTCTGCAGGTTTCTCCTGAGATTCTTTTGGTTTGCTGGAATCCTTCTTACCTGTTTCCAATCCCTCCTTTTCTTTCAGCTTCCGAAGCTTTGCCTTTTCTTCGTCTCTCTTTTTCCTCTCGCGCTCTTTCTTCTCTGCCTTCTTTTGGGCCACCGTCTTAATTTTGAAGGCGGAACCTTCATCTTCATTTCCACTCTCTGCATTGGAGCCTGGCTTGTTCTTTTGATTTTTTTTCTGTCCTTTTCTAGGCTGCAAAAATTCATCTGATTCATCACCACTTTCACCTGCAGAATTTACTCTGGAAAGGTCTTTTGTTCGACTGTCATCCTCATCCTCTTCTGAACCATCCCACTTTTTACTTGATTTCTGTGCTTTTCCTTTAACTTTTTTAGAGATTTTATTAAAATCTTCATCATCCTCACTCCCAGAATATGTTTCCACTTTTTGTTTTGCAGTCTTTTTTGACTTTGAATCTTTATCTTCCAATTCTTCATTATCATTATCATCAAAACTTTGTTTTTTGCCTTTCTGTCCTTTCTTTTTTTTCTCTTGCTTTAAAGTGAGCTCTTCTTCATTATTTTCTGTTGGCTAAAAAATTTCCACTGTTAGCAATTTCAACAGCAGTACAGAAATATATTTTCTTTTCTAAAGTCATTTAATCCCTTCAGAATAATGCGCTTCAGGAAGCACATGGGGGGTGGGGGGAGTACTTTTTTACAAGCATGCAAATATCAACACAGTACAAGAAGGTAGCTTAGGCCTCACGTATCTTACATTCACCACAAATTTCATAATACAGGTGGCTCTGAAGATAAGCACTAAACCCAGACCATGTTCACGACCTTCTTCTAATGGCTTGGAAAACCTAAGGGGGATTCTACAAAGAGAGTAAAAATCCTGCTATGTTCTCAACACTTTAAGGTTTACCCAAATTCAAAAAATAAAATGCAATATAGAAAATTGGAGATGGAGATAAAAGGAGTAACACCTTCTTCCTCCACAATATTTGTCATTTTATCATCTTCAAAAGTACTAATTTTATGAACAAGCAACATGCCACAAAGTACTTCTGAATTCTCAAGCAAAGCATCTTTATATCTGGGCTTATTTCTTTCTTAAAACTCATTTCACTGTTTGGCATTAGAATTTATATAAATTTCTAAAAAGTTCTGAATGCAGCTTTCCACAGCAGGTCAAGGAAATATGAATGAGAACAAGAATGTCTTTTACCTTTACCGTAGCAGTTTCTCTGTCGGGTTTGATCCCCTGAGTCTCTAAAGACAACTCTTCAAGTTCTTTCTGAATATCATCTTCACTAGAAAAGGATTAAAATATATTTAGAGGCACTGGGTTAGTTTAATAAGTAAATCCAATACCAAAGCTGGTAAAATCAAAACATTTAATATATACTTACTCAAAGTCTTGCCTTTTTTTTTCCCTTTTCTTTTTCCCCTTTGACTTTGAAGCCTCCTGTTCCTTGGCAGCACCAGCTCCTTCTATTTCTGCAGCCAAGGCATCAAGATCAATATCATCCTTGGCACTTCAATAAAAACAAAGAGGACCTGTTACTCAAGAAAAAGATAATCTATCGTGTACACTTACAAAGGAATGTTCATCATTTTGCCCTTTTAAATGCATTAGCAACCATGGACAAAATTCATTTGGCAAGTTCTCTCATGACACAAGTTGTATTTACTTGTCAGCATCCCTGAATCAGCATCAATCAAGCAGTGATTATAAAGAACTCTAAAAAAATGTAAGTAATCAGTACATACATACAAATTAATGGTTATCAATATAAATTTTTGGTAAGTCTGAAGGGATTTATTCATAAAATCGAGAGAATTAATGAAACTGGTCTTGTGAAGCACTCATGAAGTACAACAATTGATCTCAGTTTGCCTGAAGCAACAGAGGAAAAAGGAAAGTCAGGAATGGAAAGAGGACATTAACTAAGTGGCTAACTGCCTTCTGGCACAACTTCCCCCTTTGTCGATGGACCAAAAACGTGAATGGTGTCCACATACCACTACTAAAAAATCTGATCAAAGATTCTATAGAATTCTCATCAACAGGGTAATAAATACAGAACAGAATCTAGAACTATGCAGGCTGGATGCACTTCAGAAACTACGCCTTGTGATAATCATTAAAATTTAAACCAAAAGCATCCCTTTACGTATTTTTAAAACCAAATGATAACTTAGCTTAACTAGAAAGAATATCTGCCATGTGCACTGTACTCTTTAAGATCTACTGTTGTTACCTGCAGTGGAGTCAATTCCAATCTGGAACCCATGACAGAATAGAACTGCCCCCTACGACTTTCTAGGTTGTAGTCTTCATAAGAGCAGATTGTAACATCTTTCTCTCAAATATCTCTCTATATGAGATTAAACAGACAACAGCATCTCAAAAAACTAGATGAGAAACACAGGGGGCACTTACTTTACATTAAAGGGGGATGGAACAATAACTCAGAAAAGGAGGATAAAAGTGCAGAACATACACAAAATGGAGTACTATGCTTCACTCAAAAGTACTGATGAGCACATGAAACATGTCTTCTCATGGGAAGAGATGGAGGAAATTATGCTAAACGAAGTGAGTCAAACACAAAAGGAGAAGTACATAATGAGCCCACTGAGGTAAAGGTAACCAATATGGTAGGTATAGAAGGGAAGCCCCCTATAATGTAACAGTTGGTCAGAGACCCAGGGAAAGGGGAGGAGGTGGAACCAAACCCAGGGATGTACATGTTGGACATAGCACAGCAAGGGAAGACGAAAGGGGGAGAGAGAAAAAGGAGGTTTCAAATTAAAAGGTTAACAGAGGGAACAGGGCACTAACTCACCCAGGGGGAGTGTACAGGTCTTGTCTCTACAGAAGCTGAAGCGGGTGTTCAGATCCCACCATGCAACACCCAACCGTGAGGACAGCAGTGGAAGGAGGCGTGAAAAGAAAGAGCTCCAAGGCCGGTCATAACCAGAGCCAGACTGACTCACTCAATGGAAGTCAGTGTGGCAGAGAAAAGGTGGCAGAAAGTGACCAACATGCCATACCCTCGTGGAGACAGACAGCGACAAAGGGCAGCTCGGGGGACACACAGCAGGGAAGCAAGGCGGTCTGAGTCCCCAAAATGGACCAAGTCAAGAAGGGAGCACTCCTGGCTGGACAGTCCGGAGGAGAGAACTGATCCAAAGGTTCCTAACAGCCGTAGGGGAAGAGGGGCATGGACAGACTCAGGGATGGGGGAACAACCAGGGATCTGCAAATGGTGGGGAAGAGAGGGGGGGGAGGCTTAATAGGGCCAAAGTAAATGTAATGTAACAGAGAGGAAGCTGTGAAACTCAAATGAAGGCTGACCACAAAAGAGGGATGGGAGGAAGGCAGAAGGAAATAGAGGAAGGAACGAGAAGGCAAAGAGATCTAAACACAAGCATCTATGGATGTAATAATACTTATCTATGAAAAGGTGGGAATAAATTCAGGAACATAGAGTTAGAGGCTTAGTACTAAGGCAGCGGCTGAACCTTGGGCTTCCACCCAGTCACTCCTTCAGTGCAAGAACATTTTGTTCTATGAATCTGACCGTGATGCTCACCGGCCCAATATGATCACTGACGTCAAATAGGTGCATAAGTGAATGTGGTGAAGAAAATGGATGGCACCCAGATATCAAAAGATATGCAGTCTGGGGGCTCAAAGCCTGAAGATAAACAGCCAACTCGCTGAGAAGTACCCAAGTCCACACAGAAGAAGCACACCAGGCAGTGTGGCCGAGAGGAGTCAAAAGGATCAGACCTCAGGCGTCAAACAGGAAAAAACCATATTGCTGTGTACGCACTTTCCTGAGATGATCAATGAGGAAAAGTGGGGACAGGAGAAAGTGGTGAAGATGGTTAATGGTACCCGGCTATCAAGACATAACGCCTGAGGCCTCAAAGGCCTGAGGATGAGGAAACAGAGCAACAAGGCCTACCATAGATGAAGCACACCAGCCTGTGTAACCATGAGTGGAAAGAACCAGGCTATCACGCATCAAAGAACAAAAAACATATCGTTAAGTGCCCACCCTCCTGTCATGATCGCTGAGGACAAAAGGGTGCACAGGCAGACAGAGCCGAGGAAACTGATGGCTCCCAGTCACCAAACGATAAAGTAGCTGGGATCTTAAAGGCTAGAAGGTGAACAAGTGGCCATCCAGCACAGAAACAGCAAAGCCCACATAGAAGAAGTGCACCAACTTGTGTGATCACGAGGGGCTGAAGGGAGCCGACATCAAACATCAAAGAACAAGGATTAAATCAGAAGAATGAGGGGGAGAGCAGGGTGGCGACCCAAAGCCCACTTGTGGGCAACTGGACACCCCCTTACAGGGGAGTCACGGGGGAGAGATGGGCCAGTGAGGTAGCAATGAAGCATAAAACGTTCCTCTATTTCTTGAAAGTTTCCTCCCCCCAACCATCACAGCCCCAATCTGCCCTGCAGATCCAGCTGGACTGGAGGAGGTGCACTGGTGGAGGTGGGAACTAGAAACAAGGGAACTCGGGGTGGATGGACCCCTCGGGGTCAGTGGTGGGAGTGAAGTGGCTGGATGGGTGGAGGGAGGGTGGAGTGGAGAGAGGAAGCCAGCTGTGGGGATCTGCAGACTGTCTCCTATCTGGAGGGCAGACATAGGGAGGAGTGGGCAGGGGGAGATGTCGGCCAGTGTAAGATATGACAAAACAATGATTGCAGAGTAATGAGGACTGGAGGGAAGGGGGAAAGGTTGGAGGGGAAAAAAGGGGGAACCCATATCAAGGGTCCAAGCGGAGGGGCAGATGTTGAGAGAATGTCGATGAGGACAGGCAAGTAGGGGTGCTTGGCACAGTGTAGTAACTATGTATTGAACGAGGTATGACGGAAAGCGATGTATGAATGCCCAATAAAATGAAAATTTTTAAAAAGTGACTGCAGAAAGCTGAAGATGCACTGGAAGCACTCACTCTTCTATACCGGGAAATCCTGCAGACAGCTACCTGGCGGAGTGACTGGAAGACATCCACGCTTGCGCCCATTCCAAAGGAATGTGACCCAAGAGAAAACTCGAACTATAGAGGGATGACATTGATGTCACACACAATTAAAATGTGCCTGAGATTATCCAGCAACAGTTGTGCAGCACACTGACAAGGAACTGCCCAAAGCTCAAGCCGGATTCAGAAGAGGGCATGGAACAAAAGGATATCACTTCAAATATCGAATGGACCCTGGATGAAAGCAGAGGATAGCAGAAAGATGTTTATTAGTATTTCACTGACCGTGCAAAAGCATCCAACTGCGTGGACCAAAATAAACCAAGGCTAAACTTGCTAAGAATGGGTCTTTCAGAACACTTCACTGTGCTCATTCGGAACTTGTACATGGATCAAAAGGCAATTGTGAACAGAACAAGGGAATACTGCATGGTTTAAAATCAGGAAAGGTGTGTGTTAAGGGTGTATCCTTTCATCATACTTGTCATTCACCAATTTATATGCTTAGCAAATCATCAGATACTCTGGCTTTTATTAAGAGTGTGGCATCAGGATTGGAGGAAGGCTTACTAACAAGCCGAGGTAAGCAGCTGACACAATGTTGCTTGCTGAAAGCGTGAAAGAATTGAAGCACTTGCTGAAGAACATCAAGGATTGTAGTCTTCAGTATGGATTACAACTCAATGTAGAGGAGATCAAAATCCCCCCAACTGGACTAATAAATAACATCATAATAGGGCTGAGCCCCGGTGGCGTTGTGGTTGTGCGCGGGACTGCGGCCCACTGGGTTGGAGGTTTACATCCAGCAGCAAGGCTGGGCCTCCTACTCCCACCACCAGAGAGCAGTGATGTCCAAAACAAAACAAAAACAAAAACATCATAATAAATGGAGAAAATGCTGAAGTTGTCAAGGATTTTTTCTTAAGTGGATCCACAGTCAAAGCTCCTGAAAGCAGCGCACAAGAGACCAATAGACACATTGCATTAGGAAAGTCTGCAGCACAGGACCACTTTAGGTTACTGAAGACCACGGATGTTACCAAGAGGAATAAGGTGCACCTGACCCAAGCCATGATATTCTCCATTGCACCACATGCATGTGAAAGCTGGATATTAAATAAGGCAGGTCATCGAAGAACTGGTGCATTTGAATTGTGGTGGTAGAGAAGAATATTGACTGCAGCATGGCTGGGTAAAAGGACAAACCAATCTGTGATGGAAAAAGTTATGCTAGAGTGCTCCTTTAGAGGTAAAGACAGCAAGATCTCATCTTACATATTTTGGATATATTGTCAGGAGAGACCAGTTTCTGGAGAAGGACCTACTGCTTAGTTAAGTGAAGGGGTGGCATAATAGAAGAAGGCCCTTGATGAAATGGATTGACAGAGTGGTTTTATCAGTGGGCTCAGGCCCAGAATAATTGTCAGGGTGGCACAGGACTAAGTAATGTTTTGTTCTACTGTGCATAAGATCACTATGGGTCGGAACCAACTCAATGGCACCTAACTACAGCAGCAGCAGCAAAAAGATGCATTGTACCTCAGGGTAGGTGCTCAGGAAATGAACTGCCTGAGCTTTCTGTAACATTACAGATTTCTTGATCCCACCCTTGATGTAAGGAACCATAACTAAGAGATCAGAGGCAAGTAGTCTATTTTTCCTAGATGACAGTGGTTCAGGTTTGAACTATAATCATTCCTATTTGACCTTTTAAGGCAAATGAAAAAAAAATCACAGAAAATTTGCCCAGGATCAGACAGAGCAGTGATGCAATCTGAATCTAGGAAATTTAATCTTAAATAGAATTCATTAACAGCTTTCATGTTCAAATTTTCATTTTTGCAAGCTACCTCTGGTATGTGTGACAGTGCAGAAGCGGGACTACTAAAGAAGCAGTAAGACCAGTTAGGACGCTTTTGAAGTTATCATTACAAAAACTTCATTTGCAAACATGGCAAACAAGATAAAGATGTGAGTGCACTAGATAAATATAAAGAGGACAGAAACAACAACACTTAAGTGACTGTATGCAGGAAGGAAGCGACAAGAATTTCTGGTCTCATCAGGGAATAGAAACATATTTTCCAATTTCATGCTTATAGAGCTGTAGCAAGATAATATGGTATTGGTCAATTTTGCCATCCTGCTTGGCTTAAAATGAGTCATCCCAGAGCTCTCATACCATCAGGAAAGAAAAGTCGGGTGTGGAGCCCATCCTATGGACCAATGGTCTTTGCACTCTGAACCTCCTTGGCTCAGGAGATAGTGACTGCAGGAGAGAGTGAGAAGCAGCGGCAAAGAAACAGTAGCAGAAACAGTAACAAGAGGATGGCCAGACATGGTTTGAGGAGCTGCCAACAGAGCAAGATAGCTAAAGTGGGAGCCTGGGATGACTATGAGATAAAGAGCTTTGAAACACTGTTCAAGCACAGCAGAAGCTTGAGCAAGAAGAAAGGCTGTCCTGTTCTCAGGGGGTCGGGGAAGAGTCCTGAATTGCCAGTAAGAGATGGGAGACTCTGATTACATGCAGATCCCGGGTTGTAACCAGTAACCTACCTAATATAGACCATAATTATAAGTCTCTTTTGTTTTTTGTGTCTGGCCAATGCAACAAATGATGAAAGTTAGCAAAAAAGGAGAGTCCTTTGGGAGGGACGGCTGGTATGGGTTGCAAAATTGGATGCAACTATGTTTGACCTTGGGGGTGTTACTCTTAGGCTGCTAATGGTGATTCTTTCTCAGCTCTGTGAGGTCCGCCAGTTAAACTGCTGCATACTGTGTATGTTTCTCAACAATAAAAGATGAATTACAAAAAAAAAACCACAACTCAATTTAAAAGAAACCCATAATGAGTACCATTTCACATCCACTAGAATGGCTTATAATCAAAAAGTAAGATAGTAACAAGTGATGAGAATGTTCAGAAATTTGGACTGTCATACATGCTGGTAGGAAATGTAAAATGGAGCAGGGACTTTGGATAATAGTATAGCAAGTCCTGGAAAAGTTATATAAAGTCACGATATGACTAGGCAATTTCACCACTAGGGATAGAAGGCTTCAAAACTTTCATGAAAAATGGAATTAAAGGTCAATAAAAATTTTCCAATTTTTTTAACCATACCCCATCCATCTCCTCCCTCCCCTTTACATACATACCTAAGACAAGTGAAAATATATGTTCATAGGAAAACCTGCTCAGGGATGCTTATAAGACTATATACGTAACAGCAAAAGAGGAAAACATTCATATGCCACTGATGGATAAATACAATGTCATATCCACACAAAGGAATAAAGAACTAATACATGCTATGTTGTAGGTGAACTTAAGCACATGCTAAATCAAAGAAGCCAGGCACCAAAAGGTCACATATTGTATGATTCCAGTACAAGAAATACCTAAGAGGAAAATTATTAAAAACAAAACATAGATTTGTGGTTACCATGGGAGTAAGAGGAGAATGGGGAATAACTGCTAATAAGCACAGTGTTTCTGTATTACTTTAAGGTAATAAGCATAATTTGGAATTAGTGATGATGGTTAGACAAGTGTGCACTTTCAAATAGAGAATGTTATGATAATTAGATAACACACATAATTTGTAAAACTAAATATATGCTACAGATTCTACCAGTGATAAAATCCTGGTTTCGACAGTGTACTATTGGGTAGAAGTTGATGAAGAGTGGACAAACCAAACCCAAACCCATTTCCGTCATCAAATCAATTTCAATTCAGAGCAATGTTTACCCAACAGCATCACTAAATTTCCTTCAAAGAGCCTTGGCAGCAATGTGGGTTAGGCATTGAACTACTAAACACAAGGTCAGCAAATCAAACCAATCTACCATTCCTTAAAAGATGAAGCTGTCTGCTTCTGAAAAGATTTAGTCTCAGAAGTTTTATGCAAAGCCACCATGAGTCAGAATAATTCAAAAGCATTGGCTTTGGTGTTTAGGTGAATCCATGTTTAAAAAAAAAAGTTTAAAGAATCAAAAAATTTCAATCTGAAAAATGAAAATTGACATCTAAAGTTAAATTGGTAATGCTTCTTCAAATAATTCATATTACTTGTACTTTATTGATAGCTGGAATCTTAGAACATGTAGATCTAAACTTAGAAATTCTAATTACAGTATCACATCCATTAACTTCCCGTGAGCTCTGTAGAACCTCTCTGCTTCACATTCCTGTTAACAAGCCACATGGAGCTACGTGGATGGAGCCAAAGCCAGAGCCCGGGAGCTGGAGGAGCCACATGGAGAACCATGGCAGTACCGAGATGCTTTCACTACTACTGGATCCACAAGACTGTCTGGTCTGTGATTTTCCTGCATTCTGCATCGTTGCATGTATTCTGCATGTGTTGCAAAATAGTCTAAAGAGGAACTTATAGACAGGTATTGTATGGGCTAATATCAACCTGGACTGGGCTGGGATGCTTTCTTAATGTGCAATTGCTCTTTGATATAAAGTTCTCCATTACACTTACACTTACACACACAAATAGCAGTCAACTACATTTTCAGTCACTGCTATGATTGGCTTGCCTCAACCTTTATAAACAGAAACACACACAGAAAAAAATGTAAAAACAAAACAAATATTTTATATCTACATAGATCTATTCCTAGTCCCCTCCCCATAAAAGGTTAACAAAATATCCTGAAAACAATGGATTCTAACAAGTACTGTTATTAGTGTGTAAAAAAAAATTTTCTCTAAATATATGTAGCTAAAGTACCTATCTTCATACGCCTTGCCTAAAAAAGGGAGAAAGGCTGAGCTATGCAATAAATCAATTAAGGTTAAGGCAGAAATAAATTCTGTGAAGAAATGTTGGCACTGATGGGCCTATAGACAGCGGTTGTCATAATTTTATTCACTCTTTTTTTGTAAGCGCTCAATAAACTTTAGCAGTTAATTCACCAGTGAAAATTTTATGTACATAATATTTTCATTAGTTTTCCTTTTGACAGCTCATGACTGTTTTACTCAGCAAGTAGAGCCCAGAACAGACAAAACCACGCATAGTTCTGGAGTCAGTCTTAACAGTTGGAAGGCTCTCTCTGTGTACTGCTAGGGTAACTATCAGTTGTGTATGTCACAGGACAGCAATTAGTCATTTTCCCTCTTCCCAAACTAGCTACAGTATGATCTTTAGTCAAATCTACACTCAGATTTTCACTATTAAAATTATGTTAATATTTTGCAAACTGTTAAAACAAGTACTGTGCTACTATAATTTCAAAAGTAGTATTTGACAATGATTTGTAAGGGTCCAAAATACTGTATTGTCCTTATATTGTAATTTTTTACATTACATATAAGGGACTAGTCCCTTTCTCATGGGGAAAAAAATCCCATTATCCTTCAATTCCATTTTTCCAAACTTTTTGAAGCTCCCCTCTATTTGTTACAAAACATACATTCAGAAAGGAAAAGTGTCTTTCCAGAAGAACTTTTTGAATATACTGCTGCAGTCTTTTTATTTTGTCCCTGCCTTCCTAACTATTGAGTTATGTCATCACAAACTAATAAATAAAATTGATTTTAATCAGCCTGTAAGCTGGTTTTATTGATAGATGGAAATAAGACCTTGAAGAAATTTTTTCCTATGTAAACATTCCTTTTAATAAAAAAGTTACTTTAGCAGCAACCAAATCTATAAATTACCAAGCAATAAAACTAACAAGTATCCTAAAGATTCAAATAAAGATGATTTTACTGACATACATTTAAACTAACCAAATAAATGAAGACACATTATTATTTTGCTCACTACTACATCATCTGGGCCTAACATAGGTACCAATATAGTAGAGAATAGGCCAACCCGAATATCCACATAGGCACCTAATTTTACCACAAAACCTGCATGAAAAATGTGCTGGAAAACTCAGCTAATCCTGGAAAATGCTTCCTTTTTTGGATGGGATGATGTCATTAGATGCTGTCGAGCTAGTTGAGTCACAGCGACCCTATCGACAATAAAGAAATACTGCCTGGTCCTGAGTCATCCTCACAGTTGTTCCCACAGTTGCAGTCACTGGGTTGATCCTCTCTTTCACTGCCACGCTGCTTTACCAAGCATGACGTCCTTCTCCAGGGACTGGTCTCTCCTGGTAACATGTTTAAACTATGTGAGACATAGTCTCACCATTCTTGCCTAAGAAGCATATGGCTGTACTTATTCCAACACAGATTTGGGCAGTCTGAGGTACTATCAATATTCTTCGCCAGCACTGTCATTCAAATGCATTGATTCTTCTCTGGTTTTCCTTATTCAGTGTCCAAATTTTCACATGCAAAAGTTGCCAGTTGCCAACGAGTCAGATTAGCCCACAGAGACTATGCACGACAGAACGAAACACTACCTGGCCCTTCACCAACCTCACAATCATTTCTAGGCTTGAGCCCATTGTTGCAGTCTCTGTGTCCATCCATCTTGGGGGCCTTCCCCTTTTTCACTGCATCTGAGATGAATGACAATATGGCGTGGCTTGGTTTAGGTGCACCTTGAGCCTCCAAGTATTATCCTTGCTTTTCAACACTGTAAAGAGGCCTTGTGCAGCAGATTTACCCAATGCAATGCACAAACGAATGGGATAATAACTATGATAAAGTCTCCCAAAGTAAAGAATTAATGAAAGTCACAATTAAAATAAGTTTTGTGTATGTGTGCTTTAACAGATCTTGATAAATTCATCTATTGCATTAAAGAAAACAAAGGAGAAAAATGAAGAAAGCAGGTACAATGGCAAGAGTTAACATGCCCACAGAAGTTTCAAATTGTTCCTGACTGAGTCTCAAACATTTCAAGGACATGTAAAACAAACATTAATGGTGGCCCAACAGCCAGAGAAAAGTCACAGTAATGTCATATTTAATGTTTAAAGGTATCCTACCTATACTATATACTAAGACAAAAATTCAACTGGCTGATAGATACCTCTGAATCAAACTGTAAGGAACCCTCATGGCACAGTGGACCCATGTCCAACAGATAATGGATTGTTATTTACAAGGTCAGCAGGGTGAAACCACCAGTAACGTCACCAAAAAATAAATAAAAGACTATCTGCTCCCATAAAGATTTATAGCCTCTGAAAGCCAAAGGGAAAATCCTAATCTAGCCTGTAAAGTCACTATGAGTGGGAATTAACTCAATGGTTGTGTTTTGGCTATTTTGTAACTGTTCCAACTTACATAAAGTTAAATGTAAGGGCAGTTTTAGAAACATCATAATCCAGGGAGTGCCTATATTCAAAATAGCCTTGAATCCAGTACTATTTAAATATACAAAGGATAAAAGCAAACTACCTTGAAAAGCTGTGTAATTTCTCGGCTCCACTGGGGGGAGGGGGGGCGCACCATCACTGCCCTCTGGTGGGAGAAGGAGGTCCAGCCTTGCTCCCGGAGAGCTGCTGCTGAATTTGAACCACCAACTCAGTGGGCCGCAGTCCTGCACACAACCACTACGCCATCGGGGCTCAGCCCCCTAAATTTCTTTAGATACAATTTGAAAGCTACTCAACTAAAGAATTCCTTGAAGGATCAGAAGAGAAAAATAAAAACTTCCACTATTAGCACATGACAAAATGTGTATGCTTTCAGTCATTTTGCCCTAATTTTACCTTGAACATGAGCCAAAGATAAAACACAAGACTACAGATTAGCTCTTTGCTTTTGTTTTCAGTTGTTTGTTTTGGGTGAGAGAAGGGTAAAAGCACTGCTTCTATAAAGCCATCTTTAACATAGCCTTTAGCGTCTCCTGAAAATTTTACACCGATAAGAAACTTTATAAGAAACACTTTTCTATAGAGAGTAATAAATATTTCCCCTCAGAATGTTTTTTTCCATTCGTAAGTTGAAAACCAAGAATGAGTGAATGAAGAAATAAATGTGTGTATATATGCATTCTTATTTCCTCTAAAAAATGAACTTCTATAATTCTGGTCTGCATAAATCAATTGTAAAACCCAAATAAGCAACAAATGTTCAAATGTGCTTGACACAATGGGTGCATGTATGGATTGTGCAAAGAGTTGTAGAAGCCCACAATAAAATGATTTAAAAATAAACAAACAAAGCTAAAAGCTCATATACATATATACGGAACAGCCATCCAAGGCACAGCTCATCTCTATTCACCTGGTGCAACAGAGTCAAGACCAGGAGGAGGAAATGGAATGCGTGAATAATTGCCTCCCAGACAAGAGGTTCCTTTGCCATGAGATCAGAAGAATAGCATGATGCCCGACTACTATTACTGAACACTTTTATCAAAGATCCCGTAGAAGAGTTCTGATCAAAATGAAGAAAATAGGAATCAAATTTCAAACTGTCATAGACTTTATACTTTCTGGAACTCTGGCGGTTACATGAAACTAGTTAGTGGCTTGAGTTCAAATTTAAATCTTAAGCCAAAAACTTCCCTTGAGTTTTCTTAAAATCAAAACAGGTTTAATTTGGTTAAATGTGTGTGTGTATATGTATATATATATATAAAATTGTGTAAGACATGTCAATATAACTATTATAAAAATAAATAAGGTAAAATAAGGCCTGTCTTGAGCATTCTGCCTTTCTATGATGTATATGTGCTTTGATGGTATTGGACTGCTTGCTAACCACAAAGCCAGCTCCTAGGGAGAAAAAGGAGGCTTTCTACTTCCATAAAGTTAGTCTTGGAAACCCACAAAGGCAGTTCTTCTCTACTGCAAAGGGCCACGATGAGTCAAAGTGGACTGGCTGAAAGTGAGTCTGTGGGTGTTGTTTAAGATCTCTATGGGGTCAAATTGACAAGTGCAACCCAAAAGACCATAGAGCAACCTTAGGGAACAGTTAAGTTTATGTGGATCAGACAGGAACAAAATGTAACAACGTCATTAAGTTGTACACATAGAAACTGTAGAAATGGTGTATGTTCTGTGGATCAGGGCGCCTGGTGGCAGAGTAGTTAAAGAGCTTGGTTACTAATCAACTGAAACATTATTGGCTAGACCTATTTATTTACTGGCTTCTCTCGAGTTGAAATATGTGGCAGTCATCACCCTTAATGATCCACAGCCTTAGAGGCCGGCTGGGGCAGTTCTACACAGAGAAGAAGGTTGCTATGACTCATAAGCAATGGAATTTGGTCTGACTTTGCTGTGAACATTTTCAACAAAAAAATCAGGGTAATATGAATATTTGATGTTATTTTAATGACATTTTTAATGTCATTTTAATTTTAATATTTAATGAATATTTAATGTTATTTAATAAATTGTTAATACTCAACTATAATATTGTGTTTTATGCTACATTTCTGTGGATGATTTTTTTAAAGAAATATTTAACTTTCAGAGATACACCTAAAAGATTTACAGAAGAAAGGATTCTGAGGTTTGCTTTCAGGGTTCGCCAGATGGTTGGAAAAAAACTGGTCACGTGCTAACAATGGTTAAAACTGGTAATAGGTTAAAAGTGATGATGGCAACATATGTACAAATGTGCTTGACACAATGAATGGACGTATGGATTGTGATAAGAGCTGTGCAAGCCCCCAAAATGATTTTTTAAATGGTAATAAGTACATAAAGCTTTACATAGCCATCCATTATTTGTCTAAGTATGAAATTTCTGAGTGGTGGTGGATGGACCTACACACCAAGAAATTCTGTTAAAATTACAGAAAGTTGTGTTCCACTACATCAGTAGCATACCAATTTTTTCCTCATCCATTAGATTTGATTAACAGTAATTCCAGTCTCCAAACCAACCACTGTATTTTTCACAAATAACAAGCACAAGCATATATGGAATTTAGGAGGTCAAAATCATAAACACAAGCACACAAACAAGTTAATTCCCTCCCACACACCTATAGCTGAAATACTCATTTTGACACCTTTAATCTCATTCAGTTAGGTAAATACAGGTGGGGAAAAATATGATTTCAGTGAATAAGTAAGTCTTTTACTTTAAGGAGCCCTGGTAGCTCAGTGGTTAAAAATCTTAAGTTGGAACCCCCTGGATGCTCAGCCTGTTTCTGTGAAAACTGGTCTACCGTCTCAGAGACCCTGTAAGGTGGATTTCCTGTAAGGTGGATTTCCCTGTGGCAGTGGATTTGCTTTGGGATCTTATGTTAAATTCAATGCCAACTACACATTGTGTTAGGAAGATGTTCTGTTTACTTCATTTATTCAAAACCTTGTTTTCTCTAGTGGTAAGGTTTGGTGGGAAGTCTGTACAACAGAGCAAAGTACCAGATGCTGTCCACTCTCAAGGAAGGAAGAAAGCGCTTTCGAAGGAAAAGGAAGAAAAAAAGCACGCAATCGGATGCAACACAGAGAAGGGTGTACCCTGCCCCTTCCCCAGCCCCCGCCCCGCCCCCATCTCAACAACTAAGTACTTACTCCCCTCTACCTTAACCCGCACCAAGCCTCGTAAGTAATTAGAAAGAGCGATGCTGATTGGTTGGTTTCAGCTCCGCCTCCTTTTTTTAGGGGCGGTGCTAAAGTGCAGAGAAATGGCCAAAAGACAGGCCGGAAGAAGGAAAGAGAAAAGCATGGAGTCTGGACAATCAGCCCTGGCATTGCTGAGAGTTTTTTCCCCAACGTGACAAAGTTAGGGAGAAGGGAGACGGTAAACACCTCTGTAAGTTCAACGCGCCCCAGCGGCTCCGAGTGCGGAGCAACCTGGCGCACCTCCTCCGGCTCGGCTTGTCCGCCCTCGCCAAGTACCCACAGGTACAAAGGCTTCGGAAGAACTCGCCCCGACCCGCGACGCGGAGAGAATTCACCCAGGTTCGCCAAGAGCAGGCACCCGCAGGCACAACGCCCACCCGCCGCGGACCGGCTGCTCGGGCCCTCCCCGTCGCCCCGCGCCCTCCCAAATGACTCCTCGGGTCGGGCTGCGCCCGCCGGGAACCCCTCTCCGGACGACCCAGAGCAGGGCTGCCGGTGAAACTAAACCTCGACGGCGAGGACCCATCCGCCCGCCCAGGCCCTCGGCGCCGGCTGGCACGGGGGTCGCGGCCCAGCACCGCCCCTTCTGGAGCCAGGCCCCGCGCCCCCGCGCAGCCGGTCCGTCTCCAGCCCCGACCCCCGGTCCGCTCGCGCCCGCCGGGACCCGCGCGCCACACACAGCCGCAGCGGCCGCTGCCCTGCGAACCCAGCCGCTAACTACCTGTCTTCGCTCTTGTTTTTCTGTTTCTTCCCCATCGCGTGTCAGCGGTACTCGTGGCCCCAGCCTCTTTACCCAATCTGTCACGGACCCTCTGTCCCCCGGGCGACTTTGGTCCCCGCTGGGCTTCGTCCTCGCGGCGCTGCCACCTCTCGCACCCGGCTCGCCACAGACCCGCGCACAGGGACAGGGCACATATGGTGTAAGTGCTCGGTGCGCAAGCGCACAGCCCCGCCGCCTCGGCGTGGAGACGCAGGGCGCGGCTCATCGAGAGCTGCGCTTTGGGTAGAGCGTCTCCTCTAGACCGGCTGGTCCGGCGGGAGCTCGCGCGCCCCCTGCTCGCAGCGTAGTCCGCGCACCTTAGACCATTGCCACCGCAATCAGGGTTCTAGAATCAGGAGGTGGGCAATTGTCTGTCCCCACGTCAGCTCTTTTGCTACTGGGGAGCGCAAACGTGAGAGATTGCAATTGGGTCGCAAGAAGGCATTTCCTTCCACCTTTAACCACTATATCTTTGTATTTTCAGTGGCACGGAATTCAGTAAAGAACCATAGTGAAACTAATGAGTGTTTCCGCAGGAGCTAAATCTGGGACACACTTGGAGTTTTTCAAGAATGTCATATAGCCGTTCTCAACCTGTGGGTCGCAACCCCGGGAGGTCGATCGGAACAGCTCAATTCATAACTAGCAAAATTAACAGGAAGTAGCAATGAAAATAACTTTATGGTTGGAGGTATTGGTCACCACACATGAGGAACTGTATGAAAGGCCTTAGAAAGGTTGAAAAATACTGTGTAAGTACAGTCACTAAGAGGACAAACGACCTCGGGTTATTCTGACTCGGCTACTATTATTGCTGAGTCAAACGACTCCTAGAGGATTTGCAAAGTGACCAGGTTAGCAAGTTCGAAATCGCCAACCGCTCGGTGGAAGAAATATGAGGCTTTCTATTCCAGTGTCGTCTCAGAAACCCACAGGGGCTGTCCTGTGTCCTGTGGTGTCGTTATAAAATCGCTATGATTCATAATTGCCTCAAAGGCGGTGAATTTGAGTGAGTTTAACCTTGCAGGCGTTGAGTATTCGGTTAGAACTGCCTCCCAGGTGCCTCAGGGTGGGATCTCACAACTAAACTTTCTGTTAGCAAAGAGCTTAGCTGTTTGCACCACTCAGGGACTTATGTCCACCAATTTCTCCAAAATCCATTCTAATCTTTACATTTAAACTAAGTAAGCTTCCAAAATTTTGTGTATTAAGTAAGTTTTATTATATATAACATGTCATATAGTTCAATCACACCAAAAAGTGTTGTACAATCATTACCACAGTCAACTTTAGAATATTTTCGTCTTTCTTTGTACTCATTGTTATTAACTCCCCATTCCTCACCCCAAAGCCCTGCCCCCCTCCTGCCCACCGTACCCTAAGGAACCATTAATCCAGTTATTGTCTCTATAAATTTATCCATCCTGGATCTGATATACATAAAATCATTTTTTAAAAGACTAACAAAACAGAGAAAAACATCCATTGAAAAGCGGGAGATATTTTAAAACCAGTACAAATGTAAATGGATCATAATAGAGCTCAGACGACTGGGCGTTCAATTGAAACCTAATGGCACCTGCAACTTTCCAAAATATTCTGCATGATAGCAAGGCCTGACCACATCCCTGGTCAATGGGAAATTTGTTCTCTATCGTAATCTAGAGGATGGGCTGAATTACAGCTTTTTTACCTATATAAAAAAATTATCGTGTTGTATATTTACATCTCTTTTTTAATGTTCAATACGCAGAAGATTAAGTGTCGCTTCTGAGGACAATCGCTGCTATCTCATTTCTGAAGAACCATAATTACTGAGGGGCGACACACGCAATACTAATAAAAACTACAACTCCCAGCGTACTTCGCTTCTTCCTGTAGTCAGTCCCGTCAAGGGAAAAGGAAGCAAAGGATAGGAAAGCTGGGTTCCACGGGGGCGGGGGGGCGCATGCGCAGTAGCAATCGTCCGGCCCGCCTCCTCGGTTAGCTCCGATTGTATCGCGTGACGCCTCGAGCCAATGAGGAGGCAGAAGCGCCGTCTGAGTTACAGCCTCCCGCAGCTCCCAAGCGTCCGTGGGCCGCTTTCCTGAAACGACGGCTTCCTTACTCCCCTAACATCCCCAGGAGCTCAGGTAAGGTAAAGCGTGGTGTGGAGCACCTCCTCCCCTTGCTGAGGCACCTGCCGCCGTCCACCACCCTGCGGGGGCGGGGGAGGGGCGCGTCCCGGATGCGGTGTCTGGGCAGCGGCGGAGGCTTCGGCGCCTGCGCCCCGGGAGGCGTTGAAGCCTGGGACCCCGGACCTCCGCCCTCCTTTACGCCTGGCCTCCTGCCGGCTGCAGAAAGGAGCCCCTGCTGGAGGGAAGGCGTCCGAGGCGCAGGGAGCTGTGAGGCCCGTTGATAGTTCTGCAGGAACGTTCCAAGGAAACGTTAGGTAATTTAAGGACACACTGTGCCCCTTCTCACCCTCCTCGTTAAGCTGGCGGGGGGGGGAGGGGGGAATGGAAGCGTATGATGTGAAGAATTAGAAGAATGAGAAGTTATTAATAAGGACTGTCAGTCGTCTCTCTGACCTTCCCCCCCCCCCCCGTTCTAAATACTGTAAACATCACCACCTGCCCCCTGTTTCTTACGCCATTACTTGCGTCTTCCTATCTTTTTATTTCTTAAGATTAAAAACCTGGGCGTATACTATAAAACATCAAGGGCAAGTACCACTCTGCCCCTAATTTAGCAAGAATACGTTCTGATGACATGCAAGTCTTTGTCGGGCTTCTGCCTCTTAGGACCCCACCCCAAACTCACTGCGAGGCGGGGCCAGCGCTCAGCAACCCTACCAGACAGGGTGGACCTGCCCCAGTGGTGTTTGTATAATTTCAACTCATGGAGTTCCTAAAATGGCCTGGGTCAAAAAATTAGGCAATTTGATCCTGCACAATACACTTAAGTGAATGTAAAGTGCTTCCCCCCCACACACACAAAAAAATTCTTCACCTATATCTTTGGACTTTTATTTTCAAGCTCACTTAGAATGAATACATACTTTGTATTTCATTATCAGCACTTTATAATCAATTAGAAATATTTATCCTACGATAAATGAGGACTCTTTATCAAGTGGCATCATGATACTTGTCAGACCTCTCACCACTCCGCTAAAAAATACATACCCTTGATGAACTCATTGCCATCCAGTAGATGCCAATACACAGGGATTAAATAGGAGAGGGTAGCTGGCCCCTGTGAGTTTCAGAGACTCTGGACATTTTCTAATGTTTCAGATTCACACACATATATATATATATATGTATGTCTCCGAGACTGCTACTAATTACCAGAGTAGAAAACCTTGTCTTTCAGCGCCCCAACGGCTGCTGGTTTCAAACTGCTGACATTGTAGGATTAGCAGCCCAAGTACCAGACTTTTTCTTGGGCAGTGGGGGAGGAGAGGAAGCACGAAGTTATTTATTTGAACTACCTGCCCCCTTTTTGCACCGTTGAGAAGGTTACAAGTTGGTTATAAACTCAGAAATAATGATCTTTGGAAAGTTAAAGTAATTCGAGCAGAAGCACAGCATGTGTTCATTCAGCGGTAAGTAAATATTGACCACCTGTGCTCCAGGCGCTGTGCTAGCTCAAATACAAAGATAAAAGCAAGTCATTTCAACCGCTTTCTGGCAAAGGAAAAGGAATTACAAGCACAATTTGTAAAGAGATTTTCTCTTCCACTCCTCAGACTTTTTTTCTTTCGCATCACTGCCACTCATCAAACATTGATAGACGTCGTTGTGGGCACTCTTAAGCTGGATGAACAGTTCAGACATTTTAAGGTGTCGCAGTGCTGAATACAAATTAATTTATCAAGAGGCACAGATTCCAGCTTTGATGGGCAACTGGTAAATCTTACTGGTATTTAACCTGTAGATTTGGGTAGACAACACAGAAACTTAGTTATTGGCTAGTAGAAAATATTTCCCGTAATGTACATATTAAAGATACATCAACCATTTCTAATCTGAATGAATCCTATATGAAATACATCGTTTGACAAAACATTTTATTTTTATAACATGAGGGGGTGGAGTGGGGCATATGTGTGCGTGTTTATATATATATATTTATTTATTTATATATCAGTATGGAGCCTTGTGACCCTCTATTTGAGTAGCACAAACAGTTGAGCACTTGGTTATTGGACAGAAAGTTGGTGGCTCAACCCCACCCAGAGCTGCATATGAAGGCTAAGTTGGCAGTCAGCTTCTGAATGGTGGTTTCAGGTTTTGGCCAACTGGGTCCAATTACTAGTGACCCTGCTCACAACAGAATGAAACATTAGCCAGTCCTGCGCTGTCCTGGATGTTACAGCCTTGAAAACCCTTTGGAGCACTTTTACTCTGCACTCCTGGGATTGTCGAGCGTCAGAATCAACTTGATAGCAGCTGATCACAGATATGTTATTGGGGAAGACAGGAATGCAAACTGCCACTTAGGAAACACCAGACACTCTTCTTTATATACACTGTAATGAGATCTCCCAAGACTTAAAGAAACTAATCTTATTTGAGCAGTGACCATGAAACACCTGTCTTCTGTTCAACCTGGCGCAATGTAGAAGCTAAGCGCCGTGTACATTTTTGTGTGTAAAACCTCAGTGTGGCTATGCCTTACTGTTTGCTTTCACAGTTTTTTCGGCTTTACCTCCTTTTTAGTAAAGAACACTTTTTTGGTTCGTACTAAATATAACTTTCAACAGTTAATTTCTCGCAAGTCTGGTGATAGGCTTGAACTCTGCTTTAGTGTGGTCAAACAGACGCAAGCCGAAGCATCCCAACTTTGCTCTGTGTAGCTTTTGAGTGGGGTTATTTTCAATAACCTTTTGAAAATTAATTTTTGAGCCATTTGAATAAAAATTATGAAACATTACTTGAAGGGTTTGAGTGCTCATGGAATACCATCGCTCACCTCATCTCCCCTCCATTGAGTCACTCGAGCTAAAAGCAACCGTAGAACTGCCCTGTGGGTTTCAGAGACTTACTAGAGCAGAAAGCTTCATCTGCAGAGCACCTGATGATTTAGTTCAAACTGCTCACCTTGCCACTAGCACCCCAACACGTAGCCCACCACCCCCCCAGGATTCCCCTCTCTGGCTTAAAAAGCCTGCACTTGACGAGCTTTATGAGAATGGGGTAGCAGGCTGTTTTGTGTGTGTATTATACATTTGAGCTGACTAAACTTGCTTCCCAACATCCAGGCTGAATCATACCCTTTAGAAGAATGGAAGCTAATGCGTCCGCTGACATGCTTTCCAAAGTCCTAGAGAATCAGCTGCTTCAGACTACTAAATTAGTGGAAGAGCGTCTCGACTCTGAAATCCAGAAATTGGATCAGATGGACGAAGACGAATTGGAACGCCTCAAAGAAAAGAGACTTGAAGCACTAAGGAAAGCTCAACAGCAGAAACAAGTAACCTCCCTGCCCTGCTTTCTGAAATTGCTATAACAGTATGCACCTAACAACTTATATATACGTGTGCTGTAATAGTTCCATTTTTAGTGTATTTTGAGCTGAAAGTGCCAGTTATTGTAAAAACTTTGTTTAGAGTTTTAAAAAAAGGATATTCTTAAATTAGCCTCAAACCAAACCTATTGCCTTTACATCTCTAATGTGTCAGTGCCACCCTATAGGATGGAATAGAACCCCCATCCCTTAGGGTCCCAAGGCCTTTATAGAAGCAAGCTGCTATATCTTTCCTTTAGAGAGATAGGTAGATTCAAACTACCAGCCTTTCAATCAGCAGCTAAACACTTAACCACGGAATGAACATAAGCACCACCAGGCCTTAGGTTGATCCAGTCCCGATCCTTCCCAGGGCTCAGATTTTTTTTTTTTTTTTTTTTTGGTGGGGTGGCCCCAAGGCCGTCATCTTTAATGGCCATTGCGGTACAGTGAGTGGACAGACAGATGGACGGGACACAGCAGGATATGCCCAGGAAGCCAGCCTTCCCACCTGTGGCCAGGAGGGTGGGCAAGTCCAGCCCCCTACCTGTTACATCACTCCTTGCAGGGGGGATGGCCCTCTGTCCCTCACATTGTATCGGGTTCCCCCAGCCCTGTGACCTCAGGGAGCTCAAGGTCATGGTCTGGCTGTGTTTGGATCTGTGGTGTGGATCTCCTCCAGATGGTATTTTGGGAGAACCGAATTATCAAAGCAGGGGCTTGAGGGGGCAGGGACTGCCCTCCCAACAAAGGGCCCTGGAGGGGGGTCCCCGTGAAGGGGGGAGGCCGTGACCACTGGGTCTTTAGGAGCAGAGCCTAGGGGAGTCACTAGGTAGGAGCCTGTAGGACCCAGCTACTGCTTGGGGCTGTCTGGGGGTCTGACCCTGTCAGAGTCTGGTTGGGCCACAGTGGGGGTCTTGGGTCACAGACAGCACGTGTAGGGCAGCTGGAGATGGGAATGTGGACGGGGTGCTGGGCGGGACCCTGGGTCCTGGGGGGTCTGGCAGAACCCAGGGGCTGGTATGGGTGTGGTAATTGGCACAGAAGAGACCAAGCCCCCCACAGGCACTGCAGGCAGGGTCAGGAGGGGCCCACGGCTGGGGGGGAGCAGTGTCCAGGCTGAGCTGCTCACAGGCTGTCAGGGAGGGAGCCATTGGTGGTGTCCATCTGGAAGCAGCTGCTGGGCGCATCCCACATGAGGCTGTAGGTGCAATAAGCCACTGCGGAGCCCAGGGTCAGCCAGGTCATGTAGGACACGGTCATCGTGTTCCCTGCCCGCTCCCTCTGCTTGGGGCCCACTTGAGCTCAGAATTTTTTAATGAAGGAGAGAATGGGTCTAGGAAGAGTAGTGGGAACACTGGGAGTCAGATTCCCCATTCGTGTCATCTAAACCAGAGCTCCAAATGCACTGCCATCTAGTTGAAGCTGGCTCACGGCAACACAGCACAGGGTAGAACCGCCCTCATGGGTTTCTGGGACTAATTCTTTACAGGAGAAACGTTCTTCTTTCTTCCGCAGGTAGTATTAAAGCTATCATAATTTAGCAGTCCTTGAAGCTCTTCAACTAAAAGGGTGTAAGGTCATGTGTGCTAAAGAAATTACTCCATGCACTTTCAATGTGACATTTAATTGTATGGCTTCTTTATCCCAAAAATTACGTGCTGGTCACAAAGAGGCTTCAGCACTGCCCTTGTTGGTCCCTTAGAGTGTGTGAAATAAACTTATAGTTTGCGGCTCTAATCTGAACCAAACCCACCACTGTGGAGTCACTTCAGAAACCTGTTGGGTTAGTTTCAGTAAATTTGATGTTTATGAACAGTTGTTTCCATTGGTTGAAGTTTTATTGAAATCCTTTTGTGACCATCTTCAGGTGGCTGCAACTGAAACATGAACTATAGCTTTTCTGAAGAAACATCATCAAGCAGTTTTGTGCTCCTTTCACATCTCTGAATATGTCATATTCTCAGTATTATGAATAATTACAAAAGTGAAAGAATGTTTTTATGACTGAGCTCAAGTTCTTATATTTTGAATTTTCTAAAGTTGGATGCAGTGGATGGTTTCGAAACCTCCATTCTCTTACTATGGTATAATAATTAGCAATCAGAGGACCAAAAGTTTGTTTGTTTGTTTGTTTGTTTTGGGGGGGGGGCATCACTGCTCTCCGGTGGTGGGAATAGGAGGCCCAGCCCCAACCACTACGCCACCAGGGCTCAGCCCGGACCAAAAGTTTTAAAAAGCTCACTGCCACTGAGCTGACACTGGGTCGTAGCATCTCTGTACACCGAGATACAACGGCCCCTGGGAGCTTCTGAAACGGACTCTTTATGCGAGCAGAACGCCACCTCCTTCTCCCCAGTCATTCATAGTTTTGAACTGCTGGCTGTGTGGCTAGCAGCCCAGTGTGTAACCACCACACCACAGGACTCCTCTAAGCAGAGGAGAGATTAATGGAATTTAAGGTAATATATGGTTAGACCAGCCCTACTTAGGTTTGTGGAAAAACAATCTGCCCGGTGTGCAGTGAGAAATATACATGAAATCATGTCTCAATGAAGTCAGTAATTAAAAGCCATGAGTGGTACATGTGTAATTGAAAACCAACAGAGAGAATACTGTAGGTCTTTCTAAGTAGTACTATGTAGTATATAAATTGATTTAAGATGAATTTGTCATAGAGTTATACCCAAGGGTCTTATTTTAGAGCTTCTATTGCATTTTGTAGTTTTTTGTTTACTGAAGAAGTGGGCACACTTTAGTGGTTTGTAAAGATAGCCTTTTCGGAAGAGTGGCATAGATCCTGAAAGAATGGGTTTTTTCACAGTGGTGGTTTGTCTTGTGCCATAGCGTGAAACCTATGAGTAGAACTCCTCCTTTTGCTGCCCTGGACTCTGCAGAAGCAGATTGCCAGCCTTTGCTTTCATGGTGCTGCTGGATGGGTTTGGACCGTCAACATTTTGGTTAGCAGCTGAGTGAAAACCAACGTAAACTCAGAAACTCCCTGCCCTTGAGGCCATTCCTGCTCTGCCCTGTGGGTTTACTAGACTCCAAATCTGCAATTCACGGAGGAGAAAGCCCCCTCCTGCTGCGCAGCTGCTGGTTTCCAACTACTGACCTTGTGGGTAGCAGACTAATACCTAGGCCACCCACAAGATACTGAAAACCAACATACTCAACACTTACTTAGGATCCTTTGTCAGCTGAACAGCCGCCTGTTGTTATGGCCGCGGGAGATGTAGCACTAACATAGGAGCAGCCAGGATGAGGTGGGAAACAACTTGCTCACTAGAGGCTTGGCTGAGGGCCTCCAAGTAAGAGCAACATGCTGCCCAGCAGTCACTCCTGCGGGGAGGGATGGGCTGACCTGATCAGTATCAATCCTGGTTTAAGTCCATTTAGCAGACACCTCAGGAGCACAGACTTCTTGTGCAGACCTGGGTGCAGGACACAGAGGGACAGTGAGTCTTCAGAGATGCCAAGCTCCGGTGAACCAACAGAGTGGGCTTGCCGCTGGGGAACTTGGACAAGTTCAGATAGATTCAGCCTGTGGAGTAAACACATGAGAATAAAAACTCAAACGAAAGATTAGCTTTTTTAAAAGACAAGAACCTTGTTTTGAAAGAGCACATGTCTTTAAAGAATGCAAAAGAGTCATAAAAAGATGTAAGGATAAAATACAAGGGCCTTTTCTGAGTGTCAGCCCAATGTAAGCCAGTGTAAAGTAGCCCAGGGCATGTTAGCCAAGTCCAAACAATGGGACTTTGTTCCCATTGTTGGGACCCTGCTGTTTGAGACCTGACTGCCCTGCAGGGTTTCCAAAGCTATAAATCTGTTAAGTAGAAAACCTTATCTTTGTCATGCTGAGCAGCTTGTGGTTTGGGATTGTTAACCTTTTGGTTAGCAGCCCAAAAGTGTAACCACTATGCCACCAGGGTTCTTTCCAGGCTCCATAGCTCAAGAAATTCTGGATCCCATGAAAATTTTATGTTGTTCTGTACTGCTGCTTTTTTAATGAGGACTTTTCTATAGAATCTTTCATCAGAATGATGAGTAATGGTAGCTAGACACCATCCCGTTCTTCTGGTCTCATGACAAAGGTAAGTATTATTTTTAAATCATCATCGTAACTTGGATCCAGTACTTCTGGTTTGAGTATTTTAAGAGTGCAAAGAGGTTAAATGGTTACATATTAAGTTCAAGCCATGTTGTAGAACCAGTCACTAGCTATATCTATGGTTTTGTGCCATCTTTAGAAACAAGACAGTAGATAGCTGAAGTATGCCTTTTTAGGTTACACCAACTTCATGACAAAATAGATGTTAATTTGGTCTCCTGAGATGTCACTTAAGTGGTCCTGAAAGACGTATTTCAAATGTGTAATATGTGAAATAAGGCTTTTTTCCAATGTGTCCTTTTTTTCCCCCCCCTCAAATGTATCTCTTATCTCCAAACTAGGAATGGATTTCTAAAGGACATGGAGAATACAGAGAAATCCCTAGTGAGAGAGATTTTTTTCAAGAAGTCAAAGAGAGTAAAAAAGTGGTTTGTCATTTCTACAGAGACACAACCTTCAGGTAATGTTCATTCTCATTTGAATTTATTGTAATTCTGCTTGCATTTTAACATGAGTAAATGTTTAGCTAGAGCTATACTGACTTGTTAAGAAATGAAGAAAATAAGTGGTAAACTTCACTGCTAGAAATCCGTATGTTAAAGTTAAGCAGTTGACTTTTACATATTAATGTATACTAATGATATACAAGGAACCCTGGTGGCACAGTGGATTATGTATTGGCCTACTAACCACAAGGCCGGCAGTTTGAACCCCCAGCCACTGTGCGGGATAGAGATGGGCCTGTCTACTCCCTGAAGTGTTGTACTCTTAGAAACCCCTACAGGGCAATTCTAGTGTGCCCTGTCAAGTCCCTGTGAGTTGGAATCGATTCAGCGGCAGTGAGTTTGGTATTTAATTTGGAGAGACATATGAAGGAACAAGTCAGTATTATCAGAAATGAAGAATATTCAAATATAGATGGCCTAATATTTTTCTGAATTATATTTTAACTGTTGAAATTGTTAGTTGCCATGCACTTCCGACTCTTGGCGACCCTACCTGTGCCGGGTGGAGCTGCTCCGGAGGACCTGTCAGAAGCGGGTCTCCAGCACTGTCTCCCAAGACGGCTCTGGGTCAGTTGCAGACTGGTAGTCAAGCACATAACCATTTATTTGCACTACTCATATACTCTGATTCGCTGGCTAACTTTGCTTTCTAAATGTGTGCTTAGATTTTTACCAGTACAAAACTAGACCTTCCTGTTTTGTTTTTGTTAACTAGTATAATCCAGCCAAGGGGTTGAGGCCAACAACCTTTGAAAGTGGTGTCAGTCAGTCCTCATCCAGCAGTTCTGATGGGGAGTCCGTGCTGAAGCCTTATACGAGAAGCATCGGGAATGTCAGGCCTAAAAGGAGAACATGATTTCTCTTAAACCAGGGGTCGGCAAACTCTTGAGACCACAGAGCCAATCCTATCCTTCCTAACAATTTAAAAATCACTCAAGAGTCTTAAATATGTTTTTCCATACAAATGATATCACCATAATCTGAAATAGTAACCTTCAAATGTTTTCAATGTTACTTCAGAGCCTCGCTTTCACATTGAAAGAGTCGCATTTTGACGACTACTGTCTTAGACCAACCCAATCCTGCAACTTTCTCAAGGAGACAATTCCCTTATGAAATGAAAATATCCCCCTCAGAAGACTCAAACCTTCCCTCTTTTTGTTGCTGTTTTTGATTTTTTGCCCATGTGTGTCACCTGTTGATTAGTTAGGAACATTTAAAACTGTGGAACCAACTAAGTTTTTAGAAATCAGGATTTCTGGACCAAAAAAGAAAATTGTTAGTAGCAGATCTGGCACTGACTAGCTGCTTCCCCTTAGATAAACATATGCTCCAGTGCATCAGCTTTCGATCCACTATGATCACACACTGCCCTCTTCTGTCAGGTAGTTAGCCTGCCCAGCACCTTTTCTTAGCCTCACTACCAAACAGCCTATTTATTAGTTACCACCCTTTAGCGTGTGATTGACTGTGAGCATAGAAATAGGAAGATGGGGGTAGGGGGAGGAATAGGGATATAAGAGGTTATCAAGTTCTGCCCTTGGTGTCGATTAGATCATTACAAATTGTCACAAATTCCTTAAGATAGCAGCCTCTGACATGTATGATAGGTGATATATTAACTGTGTATAATTGGTCTTGTTTACTTGTTTATCATGTCTTTCCCCACCAGATTGTTAGTGTTTTGAAGGCAAAGAATGTACCAGTATTGTGGCCTACTATGCCCTGCTTGCATACCCTACCTACATCAGAGGTGCTCAATAAGTCAATCACAATCTACTAGGCGATCGCAAATGTAGAGTGGGTAGATCGTATGACATTAAAAATACAGACATAGACCTATCATCAATCCCATCACTTAATTGATATGCAGAGCAGCCAATCAGATACAATCTTAGGTGTCAAATGCATGTGCAGACAACTATGCTAAGGGCAGCAAAACTGACAAGCTGAGTTATGGCCAATTCTTAGACCTTGGCTTTTTTCTCTTAAACGTGAGAAAGAGCATTAAAATGAGTGCGAGAGTTGGACCAAGTAAGAAGACAAAAACATATCACTTTCATACAGAATGGGAAATTTTGACACTACAGACTGACAGCTGAAATCCAGAGCACATGAACAGGTCTGGAACTTGGAGAGGGAAAGTACCCAAAAACGAGAAATGTGCTACCGTCTTGACTGCATTATCTGGCTTTACTGATTGATGTGAGCCAGTCTTTTCCCACATACAGATCATTCAGTCCAAGTACTGTTCCACCATGACTATGAGCATTTGGAAGTGTGCTTGAGGCTGGCTGTCAGCAGCTACTGTCTGGACTGTGCATCCCTGGCTCATTCCATTCAGTGCAAATCAGCAGAATAAACTCAGGTAATCACAAAAAATGTGCATAGTTAATTGTGTTGCACAATATTGACAAGTGGTTATGCAAGGTACATGAACATATTGTACATATAAAAATTCTCAATACATTTATGAATAAATAATAAATAAAAATATGTTTTGCATTTATTTAGTTGATAAATCACTTTGAATTGACCATTTCATAAGTAGCTCGCATGCTGAAAAAGTGTGAGTGTCCCTATCCTAAATAATACCTGACACATTGTAGATACTCAGTAAATATATTTGTTTTGTTTGTTTGTTTGTTTTTTTGGGCATCACTGCTCTCCGGCGGCAGTAAATATATTTGGATGGAAAAGCTATTTCATATGAAGGAAATATCATAAGTAATTCAGTTAAATTGTATGTTTATATGTTTGTGTATGCATATAGTAAACAGAATGGCTTCAGGTATACACTCTGGAACATTCATTAAAACCCCACAGATTTGGGTGTTAAAATCTCTACATTTTATGTGAGAAACTATGACTTAGGTACAAAGCACCTAAGCATTCTGAATTTTTTAAAAAATAAATAGAATTTTAACTTCAATTTTAAGACTCATTTTAAGTTTATCACAACTGCTGCTTCTGGATTTCTAATGGATTAATTCACTGATAAGTGATATAATCATAGACATTTAAAATAAGTCCTACTTCAGACTGACTTATGGAGTTGAATTTTGTTCCAGTATTCAGGAACATACTTATAAAAATCAGTCATTTTCATGTGTTTCATTCAAAAGCTTTCATCTTTATCATTTTCAAAAATGCCTAAATCTCACTACTGAACTACAAGGATATATTAAAAAAAAAAATACATCCTGGGTTAGTTAATGAGGTATCAAGGTTATGAGACCTTTACCCATAACCTAGTTCAGGAAAAACTACAAGTAATCACACTCAAAAAAATGTGTTTTCTCAGCCATCTAAAGCAGTAGTTTTCAAACATTGAACATAAGATCAACCTCAATGTTTTCTGACCTCGCTCCCAAATTATCCTTAAATTATTTTAAAGTTGACTCTAACGAGCAACTAGGGTTAAAAACCACTGGTGCCAACGACTATTTCAACAGTTTTTTCAAAAAAAACTATAAAGCATGGAGCAGTGTGAGACAAATATATTTTAGTTAAGAAAAATGCCACTTCAGGGTGGTTGTTTTTTTGCAATAGATGATGAATTAATGAAAATTGCTATTGACATTTTTCAAGATTTTTCAACAGTAGTCCTTAATGTACTTTTGACCGGCAAGTGCACAATTAATGGTAAAAAAAAAAAATTTCTCCCCAGTAGCTAGCACCATTCATTCTTTCTAAATGGACCTTCAAATACAGCATCTGCTATACCTTTCTTATTCTTAAAATAGTCTTCTGGCTTCGACCAAGGTCAGATTTACCTCACTTCACGTTTCTTTGTAAGATACCAAGAACCCCATGCACAGAGATGTGACGGTCTTCTTTCAATTTTTGTTCTTATCACCAAGATGACATCTTCATGAATGTCACATTTTCACATCTCTGTGACTAAGGGACATAGTTAGTGTTTTGATCTTTACTAAGTCATTAGCGCAGATAAGGCTTTCTAGACTGCTGCAAGTGCTTTTTTACCTTATAATGAGCAGCTAGGGCCATCACCAGTGGCTTCCCTGCAGAGTCTATTCCTACGAACAGTACAGACTAGGAAAGCTTAGAGGGCACTGCTGCTCTGTTCTGTAGGCTTGCTCTGTGTGGGAATCAACAGTCTGGGACATGGAAATGAGGTCACCTGACACACACATAGGTCAGCTGCCTTATAGTAAGACTCAAAAACCACAAAGTTAGAGTTTCCCTGAATAGACACAGTTCAGTGGGCTAATGGATCACATGAACATCACTTTTCCTGACCCTGAGACCAGAAAAACTAGCTGGTCCTTGGCTACCACAATCCACTCCTCTAAAACACACACACACACAGTAGATTGCCCTGAGTAGAGTGGGAGAAAAATGTAGAACAAAACTCCAAATCATAAGAGACCAGGCTTTTTGGTTCCAGAGACTGGTAGAATCCTCAGGACTGATTCTTGGTCACCCTTTTAGGCCCAGAAGTGAATTCTTCCTGGTACCTCAGTTGTCAACCAAGCAATAGCTAGGTCTGTCGGGAACAGTAACCCTAGGGAGGCCCCATTCCTTAGAGGTCAAAGGGCAGCATTTATCCCAAAGGGTGGTATTGAAAAGGGTCAGGAGAGCAGGAGAAACGGAAATAGGAAACTTCAAGAGAAAGTGGTAGAAATGATCCTACATCGAGGGCATTGCAATGAACGAGATGAAATGTGTACAAATTGCTCATACAACTGATCTGTTCCAGAAATCTGCACCCAATTCACAGTGGGAAGTTTTAAGAAGAAAAAGATGAAATGTCCCTTTAATTGGGCTGGGAGAAGAGGTAGGTCTGTTGCTTGAGGATTTTTTATGTATTTCTCTTTTGTATTTGCAGATGTAAAATTATAGACAGGCATTTGGCGATACTGTCCAAAAAACACCTGGAGACCAAGTTTTTGAAGCTGAATGTGGAAAAAGCCCCTTTCCTTTGTGAGAGATTACGTATCAAAGTCATTCCCACACTAGCACTGGTAAAAGATGGGAAAACACAAGATTATGTTGTTGGATTCACTGACCTCGGGAACACGGATGACTTCACCACAGAAACTTTAGAATGGAGGCTTGGCTGTTCTGATATTCTTAATTACAGGTAACAACTAGAAAAACAATTGATTCATTCTAAGTCATGACTGACGACTACCTTTGTTGATGTTTTTACAGAGGATTTTATATCATTGCTTTCTTAAATTAAGATCTTTGGGTTAGGCTGTGGAAAAAATTTCACAAAGGAAAAGTTTTCGGAAGCATACGTTACTAGCAAGACTTAGTGGAAGGAAGCAAAATCCATTGTATAGATAAAACTAAGGGTTGGAGTACACCTGCCTAAAAATGTTTGCGCCAAGAGATGTGTTTGAAACTCACTCTCTGTTACTCTAGAAATCCAGCGTGATGCTCCAGAATTGAATCTCCCCTGATGCCAGGTTATGCAGAAGGAGTTTCAATTTCCGTGATTTGCTTCGGTGAATAGAACTTAAAATCACACCATGACAAAAGCAGGGTTGTGCTTTATAAAACATTCTCTTATTTATTTTTTAAAATTACTTAATTGGGGGCTTTTACAGCTCATGTAACAATCCATACATCAGTTGTATCAATCACATTTGTACATGTGCTGCCAAAACATTCTCTTCTTCAGTGCAGGTTTCCCAGTCTAAATCACAGTCTGATGGAATCTTTTGGAAAATGGTTTCTGTGCTTGATTACTTACTAAGGGGAATAGTTTCAGTTTAAAAACAAATTTAAAGTCAGGTTCCCTTTCTATTCATTTCTGCCCACTCACTCCTCTAAGCAATGACTTATCTATGGTTTTACAGAAGAGAGCATATCATCTCATGCTTCTCTGTCTTGTGCCTCTTCTCGATGTGGGAGGGTAGCAGGTAAAAGTGTGTCATCCTTCCTCCAAAGGCACAGTGCCTTTCTGTAGGCTTCTCTTTCGCTGTTGTCTCTCCTCAGGCCCCACCCCCTTGCTCTCTGCATTCCTGCTAGACGTACCAAAACCATTCCAAAGTTGTAGAAGTTGGCTTTAAAAGAGTTGGATTTTGTTTCTTAATAGTCATATAAAATATTAATAGTTGCTAAATAAAAGTTTGAAGTTAATTTAAAAACTTGTAAACCTAGTTCAAGGAATTCCTCATATAGTCATCAGTCATGTTCCCCAGTTTAGGACTTCATAATTTTGTTTTGCCATTCTCATTCGCAGACCCACTTCAGTGACAGTTACATATGTGGTGTCCTTTTATTCCTAAATACTACCAAGTACTTCTAAGAACAAGAAGATTTTGCTATATAGCCATAGTACAGTTATTAATTACACAGGAAATTACCATTGATCCTATACTATCAATTAATCTAAAGACTTTGTTCAGAATTTGTCAGTTGTACCAGTATTCTCCACAACAAAGAAATCAACAATTATTTGTATGCAAGGCTGAGTCTCGATGGCATAGTGGTTGTGCGCGGGACTGCGGCCCACTGGGTTGGAGGTTCAAATCCAGCAGCAGCTCTCCAGGAGCAAGGCTGGGCCTCCTATTCCCACCACCAGGGCAGTGATGCCAAAAAAAATTATTTGTATGCTAATTTGGAACCATTTGCCACTCTTCCTTTGCTTTTCAAGATTTTGTAACATATTAAAACAGTACACGCAACTTCAGAATTGACTCAAAAACTAATGACCCCCTCATTTTTGTAGAATAGTTCCCATTTTAGGTGTGCCTAGTGTACTCTTAAGATGATAACCAATTGTAGAGAAATTCAGTGAGGAGAATGTTTTGAAACTGATTGTGTTAAAAATTTTACCATACTGCCTGGTGTGCTTGAACTATGGAACAATATATCTGTATTAGCCCCCAATAAAATGTTTGTGTTGTTTTTGGGGTGGTTTTTTTTGTTTTTTGTTTTTTCAAATAAAGATTACATCAGATTTTACATTTTTGGCATGTGAATTACCAAAGTGTGATGTAGTTGCCTCGTGGTCCATTTCTGGTAGTGATGACAAAACACTGCTTTAACTAACTCTCTACCAGATCAAATGATTTAATTTTTTTTTGGGGGGGGGGGGGCGGGCATCACTGCCCTCAGGTGGTGGGAGTAGGAGGCCCAACCTTTGCTCCGTGGAGCTGGAATTGAACCTCTATCCCAGAGGGCCGCAATCCCGCGCACAACCACTACACCACCGGGGCTCAGCCCTTAGCCCAAATGATTTAATAAAGAATTTTTCTATGTTCCACATTTATTTATATGGATGGATTATTTATTCAGTGGGTTATAGTTATTGTGGTTACTTACTCTGAGATCCAACTTATTTCACATGTGACTGGTGAGTACTCCCTTCAAGCTGATCTTTCTGGGTTTTTGATGTGTCCCCATGATTCTCTAAACAATTCTTTTTTGGGTACATTCAAATTGTTGTACAGGGTTTGTGCTAACCCCTCTCTGGAAATGACTTTTTCCAAAGAGATCCTTTCATTGGTAAATGGTATTTGGAAATCAAAATCTGAATCTGAAGAATGGATCAGTGAAAAGTAAATGATAACGAATATACAAGTTTTCTTGATGTCTATAGAGATCTAAACATTTAGAGCCTTCAAATGAAAAAGTCAGTGTCTCCAGCCTGAATGAAACCAAAATGCTCCCCCCCCCCTTTTCTCTTTTTGTTTGTTTGTTGTTTTTTTTTGGGGGGGGGGGGGCATCACTGCCCTCTGGTTGTGGGAGTAGGAGGCCCAGCCTTGCTGCTGGATTTGAACCTCTAACCCAGTGGGCCGCAGTTCCATGCACAACCACTATGCCACCGGGGCTCAGCGCCGCCCCCCGCCCCTTTTCTGTGCTTTTTTTGATAAGAAAATTTTGTATCCTATGCAATAGCTATCCTTAGAGGAGTAAAAGCTGATTTAAAACTTTCAGTGTAAAACATGCTTTCTAACTACTAGGCTTGGTGGTTTGGTGACCAGGCTTTGAGTTGCTAATCATAAGGCCAGCAATCCAAAGCTATAGGTCACTCTGAGGGCCAAAGATGAGGCTGTTTGCACCTGTCGAGATTTCAAGCGTTCAGAACCCAGAGAGACAGCTCTGCTCTGTCCTTGTGGGTCAATGTGAATCAGGAGAAAGCCAATGGCAGGGAGTTTGGTTTTTGACTAACGTCAATATGAATGTGATAGCATGTGTCCCTGAAGCCAACGCTTTAAAAGAAATTTCAGGTGGGACGAGGAAGGAGGGTTTAAGTTGTCCTGTTGTTTCATTTACCCAGCTGTACCAGATAATGTGATAGCATGTGTCCCTGAAGCCAACGCTTTAAAAGAAATTTCAGGTGGGACGAGGAAGGAGGGTTTAAGTTGTCCTGTTGTTTCATTTACCCAGCTGTACCAGATAATAAAGAATAATGTACCCTTTTCAAATGTGTCGTTTTTAGTGGGAACTTAATGGAGCCACCATTTCAGAGCCAAAAGAAATTTGGAACAAGCGTGACAAAGCTGGAAAAGAAAACAATCCGAGGAATGAAATATGATTCAGACTCTGAAGATGATTAGAACTTCATTGTAACTCTTTGTAAATCACCTTTTGATTCAGATCTAGATGTGTTTTCTAAATTAGATTGGTTTCAATACATTGTTCACCTGATGCTCACACTCTGGAATTTTATACAGTTGCATCACATTGAAATACATCTTTGATATTTTCTGTGTGGAGATTATGTTTAAGGTGAGAAAAAAACTCGTGCATTTTTACATGATGTGGGAAGGGTCTGGAGTCTATTTTTGAGATCGATTTTATCTCACAATATGATTCTTAGTTTTTATATCGTTAACCTCTGTATTTTTAATCTATTAACCTAGAAATAGACAGTCAACAAGCTGTCCCAGGACTAATCCCTAAGCTGCATTATTTACTTTGTACCAGATCAGGTAACATTTACTGCACTTGTAAGTTAATTTGAAGCACTCTTCACTCCTAGAATATTTTTAAATAACTGTTAGAGAACTGCGTATTTATTAATTCTGTGTTAATGCCGAATCAGCTGATTGCAGCAGAGACCTATTTCAGGTTGTGAACATATTGCCTTATATAAAAGGTCCTGAGTGTTTGTATTTTAAGACACATTAAAAAATAAGGTTACATATTTGGAGTGGTAGCATGAGGAGGTCTGTAGACTTTACTCTGCAAAGCAACTAAAATTTATATTGATATATTTTAAGTCATTAAATTCTTTGGAAATTATCATGAGAGCATGCAGCAAACAGGAAAACAAGAAAACAAGGTTAAGCTTTTGAAGAACTTGCATGTGCCATGATCCATGACCCCTGCCCTCCAGCATATCGACATAGAAACTCCGTGCCAGACAGCCATTTATACAGGGCTACTTGTCCCTCTGTGCCCAGTCTAGGGCTACATGTTCCCCTGGGAAGAACAGACAGCTTGTGCTCCTCATCCTCCCAGCTCAGAAACTGGATACCAGGCAAGCAAAACAGAAGCTTAGCCCAGCCCACACTTGTATCCCGCGCATGGTAGACTAAAGCGACTGGAACCTTTCCCCACTCACTGAGAATGGAAGGTCCGTAAAGGAAGACAAGCACAAACAGAAGCTACCACTTGGCACCCTGCTTTTAGACCAGAGGTGTCTGGGCCTAGGGAAGCAGATTACTATTTTTACTGTAACTGATGGAGTATCTCACAGTTTTTGCCCAGTGTGAGAAGCAAGTTCTGAACGCAGAGCTCAGGAGTACTCCCTGCGGGAATTACTTTTATGGACCAGTGGGCTGGAGTAGTGAAGGGGTGGGGGGGTTGGGGGGGTGGAGTTGAGGATTCAAGTGTAAGGGTGCTCCTAAAAACAAAAGGAGACAGGTGTTTCCATAATAACAAGTGAAAGACTGGCAAGAAGTTTTACAAATCACTGAATGGAACTAGAGAGTCCTCCTAGAGCTGGGGCAAGCAGATATCACACAGGCTTAATTTGGATTAAACTGGAGGAGTGTATGGCCCAGCCCGTGGTCAAGAACAATAAAATGATGTGAATTGGTGCTCATGACATGCTGTGCTCATAAAGGCAGGCAGACGGCCAACTAGTACTTCAACAAGTATATGAGAAGGAGAAGCGCACAAGAAATCTCCACATGAGCCACTGTCTTTGGCAATGGGGCAGGATACAGGCTGGCTGCCCTTGCTGAATGGCTGCACCTTGGATGACCAACAGTAGGCTGCCCATTTTTGGGTGAATGGGCCCTCATGAAATAGTCCAGCCAAGTCTTAGAAACAAAAGCCCCTGGGGATGAGGATGAATACCCCCATTGTTATACTAAAATCTAAAATGCCAACTTTGTAGCAAAAATTTATAAAGCATACAAGGCAATTGTCACCCAAAGTGGGAAAGTGTCACCCAAAGATGGGGTGGGGGAGAACAGAAATCTCAATGAGGGTGTAGATCATGTTGTCAAACTTACCCGCTTTTCAGGGAAAAAATGACTGCACCCCCTGCAATGAAAAACTTATACTCTAGCCTGTAATCCAGGATAAAGGGTACTAAAACTAAACTCACTGCCATTGAGTCAATGCTGACTCAGTAACCAGGACGGGCTCCCAGGGTATCTGCTTTGGGAGCTCCACCATCCTCCAGGGAGCAGGACTGTCCACTGTGGGAAACGCTGGTTAGATGTGGGTTCAGGAGCCTGGGTGGCACAATGGTTAAATACTCGGCTACCGACCAAAAAGCTCAGCAGTTTAGACCCACCAGCCAGAATCAATGCAATAACACACATTAGCAAAGATGTTGAATTTAGCAAATGAAGACTTCAATCCCCAAACCAAATTCATTGGCATCAAATCTATTCCGACAGAACACCTGCCTCTGTATTCCAGAGCTGTCAATCTATAGAGGCAGGCTGCTAGAGCCTTCTGTCTAACAGCTGCTGGGTTCCAAGTCCTCTTCGAGACTTCAAAGCAGCTGTTCAAATAGACTAACAGAAGCCATACTTAAAGGCAGCTATTCACGGCATGAAACCTTAAACGTAGCTGCTGCTGGGTCTGTGTACTTGCTGCTTAATAACCAAGGGCTACACTTGGCTCCCACCTGCCACAACATGAACTCCCTGTACCCTCAAGTCAGCCGCCCTTTTTCCTTTTCTCCCTCCAGGCTGGCCTTCCTCAAGATGTTTCAGCCCCACCTGCCCCAGCTGTTTCCCTGCTCCTCCCACCAGCACAACAGCCACCTTCACAGGAGGTGGCAAGGCTGGCCTGGCTTGCACAGAGCAGCATTCTTGTGGCAATGCTGTGCCCCTCAGCAAGTTGCCTGCAAATGGTGAAAGACAGCTTCTAATGGGCACTGAGACCCCCTGCCTCAAGCCCCAGGTGAATTCATGGCCTGGAGAGCAAGTGAGAAAAAAAATGTGTGTGAAGTAAAATGCCTCCACTGCATCCCTCTCTCCAGTCAGGTTTCAGAAATCTATTAAGCCTTAGGGAACCATGCATGGATACACAGTTAGCTGTTGACCACATGGACCATTAAGGGATGCGTACCTGTATATCATCAACCAGAGAATGTTAGTAGAGAGATGGAAGTTATCTATTTAAGGAAATCTGATGGAAATCTTAGAATTGAAAACATGACTACAATGAAAAACCAGAATTCATTAGAAGAGTTCAACAGTCAATGGGAACTGGTGGTGAGGAAAAAATGAACTTGGAGACTGGACAATAAATATCATTCACTCTAGAGAACGAGAGAGACTTTCAAAGTGTAGGTATTCGTATTTATGTGATGAGAATGCCAGAACCTGAACAAAGAGTAAGGGGGCAGGAAAAAAGTAGAAAAAAACTAAACCTCAAAATTGGATTAATCTTCCAAGACATGGGATGATTAGAAACTTTCGAGTGTGATTAAAAAAAATTGCATACTAAAATATATCAATAAAAATGTCTACAGACAAGTTTTGATGGCAGTAGAACAGCAACTATTCATCTACAAGAAAATCTGTTGGGCAGCCAACCCAAGGTCATCAGTTCAAACCCACCAGCCACAGCAAGGGAGAAAGATGAGGCTGTGTGCTCCCATAAAGATTGGTACTCTTACCTCCGCTTAGGAAACAAGGTTCTTCATGCGACGGACTGTGTGCCGAAAGCATAGGGACAGTCAAGACAGTGATTGTAGACGTGTGAACTGGGTGGCCTTGGGTTATGACGCCTGTTTTCTTTCCTACAGTTAAGCATAGTGGGAACGTCACTTTCGATGCCTGTCAGATGCAGCACCGCGTTGGCTGGAGAACTCTCTGTAACTATTAAAGAGATCCTGGGAACTGCCCAGTCTGTGGGCTGCAATGTTGATGGGCAACCACCCTCATAATATCACGGATGACATCAACAGCGGTGCCGTGGAATGCCTAGCAAGTTAAGAACTACAAAAGAAAACAAGATTCATAACCCCCCAAAAAAAGATTTGTAGTCTTAGAAACCCAAAAACGCAGTGTTCTACCCTGGCCTAGAGGATTGCTCTGGGTCAGAATTGATGACAGTTGGTGTGGATTAGACATCGCACTGCTAACCATAAGGTCTCTTCAAGGTCGGCCACTCCGAGAAAGGCACCTGGCTGCTCCTCTAGAGATTAACAGTCTCAGAAACTCTGTATAGTATTGCTCTCACTTGGGATTGACATGATCGTGGGCTTTTACAGTTTATCAGAAACTGGAGACCTGTTGGCTACTGGAACTGTGGTTCAGAAACGAAGAGCCGGACTCTCCCTTTTTTTTTTAAGCAGAGCAAAGATGTAATAAGCAAAGCACACTTAATTAAAGCAGGTCACCTCATGATTTGAGGAAGCTGATGTTTTGGGGGATGACACTGAATTTTATAGAGCTCAAGTGACAGGACCCTATTGGCTCACCTCAGTCCTTATCCTGCTTCTCCATTGGCCCTTATTCTTACATCTTAATTGATTCTTAATCCAATGTCATGGTTGCTTTTGTGATCCTTGGCTTTTGCATCTCATGATTATGTGGAATGATGTTCATAGATTATCTGGATGTGACCTCTGTAATGGATCATCTGGGGCAACTCAGGAAGGACATTCAGACCTCATAGGTCATCTAGACCTCTAGCTGAATTACCCCCTGAAAAGAACAGGACTCTGAATTAATTCAGAATATTGGATGATGGCCCAATCTGGCTACTTAAAGCTGAGATGGGAATATATATACATATATACATACACACACACATATATATATATTCCCCAGAGTCTACTCTCTTCAGACTCAGATTTTTTTTTTAATATGTGTGTATATGGGGCAATTTTACAGAGAAAAATTTTATTAAGAATCTCCTGGGACAGAAACACCAGAGTTATGCAGACTGGTGGCATGCTCAGGTTTTAATAAGTTATTCCTAAGAAACCTGTTATTGAAAGAATTACTAAAGGATGTTATTTAGGCTGAAAGCTAGTGTGACCAGTAATTCAGATCCTTACAAATAAGCAGTACTTGTAAAGGTAATTAAAAGACATTATTTGTCTTAACTGGCTTTAAAAGCAATTTTTGTCTGATTTACATGTTTATTAAAAGATAAATCTCATTGGGTGCTCCTAACAATCTATACATCAGTTGTATGGATTTTATAGCATATTTGTATCAAGCATATTTGTACATATGTTGCCATCATTCCTTTCTAGACATTTACTTTCTATTGAGCCCTTGGTATCAGCCCCTTAACCCCCACCATGACCCCTTGATAAGTTATTATCATATGTTAGTTACACTGACTGCTGTCTCCCTGCCCCCATGCTTTCTTTTGTTTGTCCCCCTGGAGAGGTGTGTGTGGCTATGTGTTGACCTTTGCAGTCAGTTTTCCCTTCCCACTCCTTCTACCTTTGTGTTACCACTATTCCCATTTCTGTGCCCGGATTCTGTGTGTCCTGAGCTCTTATCTGTTTGTTTGGGTTTTTTTCTTTTTTCATTTTATTGGGGGCTCTTACCACAATCCATACATACATCCGTTGTGTCAAGCACATTTGTACATATGTTGCCATCATCATTCTCAATATTTTCTTTCTGCTTAGGCCCTTGATATCAGCTCAGTTTTCCCCCTCCCCCCTTTCCCTTCCTCATGATCCCTTGATAATTTGTAAATTATTTTTTTCATGTCTTACCCTGGCCACTGTCTCCCTTTACCCACTTTTCTGTTATCTGTACCTGTTCCAGTGAAATCTGAAGTGAGAGGCAGCACTGGGGTCATGGTGGTAGGGGGTGAGGAAGCCTCAAGGAACCAAAGGAATATTGTGGTTTCATCGGTGCTTTACTGTCCCCTGGTTGACTCATACCTTCCTCTGACCCTTATGTGGAGGGGATGTCCCCTTGTCTACAGATGGACTTTGGATCTCTGCTCTGACCCCACCTCGTTCTCAACAATAAGACTTTTTGTGTGTGTTTGTCATGGGTCTTCAGATGCTTATTACGCGGTCTCAACCACACATGATCGCACAGACTGGTGTGCTGCTTCCATGCGGACTGGTTCCACAAAAAGAAATTATAAAGAACATGAAGCAGTGTCTTTTAAAACTAGGTACGTACTCTCCTTTCAACTTTAAGAAACACAATATCAAAAATAATTGTGACAGTTAAGTTTGGAACATAGATGCAATGTGTAGTGACACAAAGAAGTAGGGGAACAGAGCTGTGTAAGAGTAACGTATGTCACTGGATTTAGCATCAAGCTAACATTGATGTTGCCAAGAGGTATACTGTGAGCCCTTGAATAACCACTAAGGAAGTACTTCAAACACCCGATTCTCAGTGGTCAGCTCTCATCTGAGTCCGAGTATCAGTTGGTTGTGAAAATGAAATGGGTCCTTTCTAAAGAACACCTGGCTTGACATATAATCGATATCTGATCTTTGAGATGCCAACTCTAAATTCTCGTCAGTCCCAATAAACAGAACCCACGTCTGCCTTCTTGATCCAAAAGTCAAAATTATTCATAATGTAAGTAGCCATTAATTTCTTCCCTAAAAATAAGTAAACCAAACATGACAAGGAAGATTACTGAATTCCTAGAAATTTTCTTTATATTGATAAAGAGCATTTGTGACTTCCCCAGTGACACTTATGCTGAAGATTGAGACAAAGCAAAGAAAAAAAAGGCACCATCTAAAAATTCAGAAACCGACTGTTAAGTAACAAAATTATGGGAGAATCTGTCTCATGGCAGCCCTTCATACTTTTTGCAGCTCGTTTCTGTTTACACTGGTCAGGAACTCATTTGCTGGATGTGAGCACTTTTATTCCTCTTCTGTTCCCTAGTAACTGCATTCAAACGATAAAATGCCTTTGAACACTATTTAAGTTTAGGAATACTTGAGATTTGCCTTCACCTTGCCTCTCTGTCCTTCTCAAGTGACTTGAACCAGCTCTGTGCTTCAGAATGGGAGCCCAGAAGGTGTTTGGGAACTTGTTAGAAATATATATCAGTAAGTCCTCCAGCCCCAGCGGAGACCTACTGTTCCAAATCTCAGCCACTGAGCAATGAGTGTTTTAACCAGACCATTAGGTACGTCTTTTTGTTTGTTTGTTTTTTGGGCATCACTGTCCCCTGGTGAGAGAGAGTAGGAGGCCCAGCCTTGCAAGCTGCTACTGGGTATGAGCCGCCAACCCTGTGGGCCACAGTCTCACACACAACCACTATGCCACCGGGACTCAGCCCCCATTAGGTACTTCTTATACACATCAAAATGTGAGTCAAGCCTCCAGGGAAGGATTTTAGCCTTTACTAATGGGGGGAGGGGGGGGTGCAGAAACACCTACATATTAGCAGTCATGATTTACATGTCAAAAAATATGCTGAGATACGCAAAACAGATTGCTGCCAAGGGCCAACACCCCTACCTTTTTTAAACAGCTCTATTGTGATCTACTTTACATACCATACAATGTATCTTTAAAGTTTACATTTCAATGTTTTCTCATTATGTAGTAAGATAGCCAAAAGTTAAGTCCATTGCTACAAGGGTTCCCGTTCATATAGACACAAGTTGATTCCATATGAAAGCATGCTTAAACATGTCTCAGCGATAAGTCATGGGTTCCTGGCAAGTGTGGTGGGCATGTATGCATGATGTCAATTTCATGATGGTGATGTATGGGTAGAGTCTGACCTGTTAATCTGGAGATAACCAATGAGTAGATGAGACCTCTGTGTGGGGATGTCTTTCTCCTGAAAATTCTGGAATGTCTCGCGGTATTACACAATTGGAGAAGAGAGACTCAACTCTCAGTCTCTGGGAGTCAGTCTCCAGGACGACGACAGACTACTCACAAGACTAGATGGCAGTGTCGGAGGAACTGGAGTAGCAGGAGGAGTCACACGGCCTTACCCTGATGGAACCAGACCTCTGAAGCTGGAGAAGCCATGTGTAGACTCCTGCCAGCGCTGAGTTGCTTCTACCTCCACTGGATGCTGTTGATAGACCCTGAGCCCTGGAAGTGAGGAGCCATGGGGAGACCCCTGCCAGTGCCGGGACTCTGCACCCACTGGCCGGTGACTTTGTGAGTCAGAAGGAGATGTTATAGACTGGAATCGGACATATGGGCTAATATTGGACTTGTGACCTTGGACTGGGTTGAGTGGGGATGCTTTCTCAATGTTCTATTCTTATGGTATATTTTCCCTTACATCCTCACCTGGACTAACAGAACAAGTTCTCTCAGTATTACACTTATTTTAGTCTCGAGTGTATGTAATCTTTAAAAACAACATTACATGGTGCCCGGCTATCAAAATAGCATCTGAGGTCTCAAAGACTTGTTTCCAAACAAGCAGTTATCTAAGTGAGATGTCAACTAAGGCCACATAGAAGAAGCACATGAACACCTATGACCCAATCATTGTAAATCATATAATCCAGATGCAGAGGAGGGAACAGTATCAGGGCTTAAATTGTGGGATTCTGGTTTGCAGAAGGCTATGAGTGACAGTGGAACCTCAAGATACATTTGTGAGATATCCACAAGGAATAAGCCTCTGATGATTCCCTTCTAACCATAATTGACAGCAGTAAACTGATTGCCAAACAGTGTTGGAGAGGGAAAAGCAGGAGATCAAAAGGATAAAGCTGACTTGAACAGTTAAAACATTGTCACTTGATCCCCCCTCTGATATACTTTGGGCTTGTGCTTTTCAGTGGTGTGTGTGCCTGTATGTGTTTCCATATTGGGGTTCATCTCTGATGTATTTTGTCATTGTGGGGAACCCTCTTGAATCGTTAAATGGATTTCTGTTTTTTGGAAATATGAACCCCAGGATTGATGAACCTATAGAGACAAAATAAGGGCTCCTGAGGGGTATGGTGGGGGTGGGGTGGGGAGAGGGGTAAAGAGGGAGTGGTTATCAAGGAGCTCAAGGAGGAAGAAAATGGTTTGAGACTAATGTGTTAGCAATTATATATACTGTCAGATGTGATTGAACTATAGAATGATATCTGGATTCACTCCCAATAAAATGTTTTTGAAAATATGTGAATAAAAACAAGAACAAGGTCCAATCAAAGCAGAGACTTCAAGGGAATCATCTGGGCCAGTGAAATGCAGGACAGAAAGGTCAGCTCAGGGAATTATGACAGCTTTTATGGAGGGGTGGTTCCAAAGGGATAATCTTGATAGATTTTTCTTAAGAACACAGGGCTATCAGGAATTATTATTGACATTTTATAAAAGTGAAAAATAATTCAGCAAGGCTGGGTAGCTCCCACGACCACCAGAGGGCAGTGATGCCCCCCCCCAAAAAAGGGGGGGGGTTTAAAAACAATCAAGAAAAAGGTTTAAAAAAAAGTTGCACTGAAGAATTTTTTTCCCTTCATGACCATGCACCTGCTCGCTCTTCGACAAGGGTCAGGGTTATCCTGGAAGCTCTTAGTGGAAAGCCCTACCTCATTCACATGACAATCCTGATCTTGACCCTCCAGGCTCCTCCTCATGCCACAAACTCAAATAATACCCCAAAGGAATACCATTGGAGCCCCTCAAGGATCCCCAAACTCCCATTTTGATGTGATATAAATCTAAGAGCACAGAATTCTTCAGGGAAGCGTGAGAGAAATGAAGACACAGCCTTCGGTCCAATGGAGATTTTGCTGAGATGCAATAACTCCCCATGTGCGCTTATTTTTGTCTAAGAAAGCTTCCTAGCATTTTGTAGCAATACTTTCTTTCTTACCCTTGTGCATACAGATCCTATCCAATTATCACCACAGCAAACTTCTGTTGATGGATAGGTAGTAGCTGACCAAAGCAGTGTAGGGAATATTCAAAAGTCGCATTCAATCTTAACTGGAAAGAATGTCATACTAGTTAGCTATCCTATCATTACGGCATTAGAGGATTGTGGTCTTTGGGATATTTCTTTTTCATAACTACCCATAAATCTTAGCTCGAATTTATTCAGAAAGGCTGCAGAAGTTGTTTCAGGGAAGGGGGAAACAAATGTGTGCCTTCAAGCCAGAAGAGGGCGCCAGGCTTATGACTGAGGCAGTCATCACTATGTCCATGATTATGTACATGTGCCCAATGCTTATGCTAACTGAAGCTCTGGCCTGCTGGGTCTGCCAGCACTCTAGGTGATGTCCTTGGCTTGGTGTAGGGGTGACCAGCCCCCCCACTACTAATCACAGGTTCGAGAGGTGCCGTTGTACTGGTAAAATATAAAAAGTTTATAGTAAAATCATAAAGAAATGGGAGTGAGAGCAAAATAAAGGAGTCAGACACATCCCATGGCCGCATACTCACTTTGTGGCCAACCATGATCTCAACAGCCAGGTCTGCGCACAGCGTGGGCAGAGAGGGCAGGAGGAGGCTGATTTGCCAACCGTGGTTTATATGTCTTTGGGGGCATGCGCCCCACCTAGTTACAGGCAAAGACATACGTCACAGGAAGCAGTTGTACAACAGGCATAAGCGTAACAGGAAGGGGATGAGCTAGGGGTGTAATAGAAAGGGGAGGGGCTAGGGGGATACATGTGTGTTAGTCTGGGTACATGATAGAAACAAATCCAAAGAAACGCCTGTGAATAAGAAACAGTTTTATATGAAGGGTAAGTGCACATCAAGAAACCATCCCAACCCAGTGCTGGCCAAGCCCACACGTCCAACAACAGCCCATATAGCCAACACCAATCTACCAAGTCCTCCACCTCACAAAACACATGGAATGATGTCGCCTCCAGGAGGAAAGCTGAACCAGTGACTGTGTAAGCCTCTCAGTGCTGGCAGGGTCTCCACGCGGCCGTTCCAGTGCCCAGGACTGCATCGGAGTAGGTGCATGCGGCTTCTCCTCAAGGATGTCTTGCAGAAAGTGAGCCTTGCCAGCTGAAGCAGGGAACTGGCTAAGGCAGCTCCTGGTCTGACCATCAGAGAACAAGAGACCTGAGAACTGCAAAGGCGAGGCTTACGGAGTCATTTATCTCCCCGCCCTTCAATTAATCCCACGTGTTTATTGACCAGGTTGACACAATAAACAGTAACTATCTCAATATGTGACAAGAAGAGCAGACTCTAGATTCTTGATCGTGGCCTAACCTTGGTCACCCTTGAGTGGGCTTGACCTTCCTGGGCTCTCCTTCAATGAAACAATTACTACCTATTCTTATCAGAAGGGAGTGTGCCCTACTTAGGATGGTACAAACTACATAGTCTGATTGCTCTGGATGACAGATTAGGGAGAATAGGGAGAATAACCTCTGACTACTTTTGGACCTCCAAGTGTATAGTCATTTACCATGTGTAGCAAGCAACTAAGTTTGGCATATATTTGGGGGAGACAACTTGGGAGAAATCTTTCTGATTCCCACAGCTTGGAAAAGATGGGTCCTGGAACAGAGAATGATAGTCAATTTTAAAGTCCCAGTTGTTACTTGGAACTTAACCTCATCAAAATTTATACCTGTGGGCTTTTTGAGACACAACTCTCCTACACCCAAAGCTATTTGTTTGAGTGCATAGATTATACCCCTGGTTGGTCATTTCTTTCTGTTCCTGATATGTATGTGGCCAATGAATTGGGGAGAATATCATTTTAGTCAAATAGTAACACAGTACCCCTTTTTTATACACTTGTCAGTGAAAGAGGTAGCTGCCTTATGCAAATACTCCTTTAAAAGAAAGGGGAGGGATTGCCAGTGTCTCTCTTAGGCCACCCCTCCCAGGAGGTACCATCAGACCTGACAGATTGGACTCCACCCCTCCACTAGTGCAAGTGGACATAGCATCTCTAATTGCCACATAGCCCCAGGTCCCCCATCATTTTCTGTCTCACATTTGGCCAGGCTGGTAGAAAACCCTACATGAGTTCTGTCCTTAAAGACTCTCTAAGCAGGATATTCAAACCTCTAAAACCCGCAGCCTGCACTTAGGAACATTTCTCCATTGGAAAACTTGGCACAAATGATGCTCTCTGCGTGGTTCCAGCCAGTCCCAGCCTCTTTGTGCCTGCTCTGCCCTACCCAGAAGGTCCTGCGTGAGAGAGGAATACACCCTCTCTCAAATTCTCGTGTGTGAGAGTGTCAGCAACCTCAACATTGCACCTACTTTTGTGCAGTGCAAGGAAGGGGATGGGACAGAATCTATACAATGACTACAGCGAAACTATCTTTTTAGAGTGTTTTTTTTTAAGTGAGAATGCTAGTGTTGATGAAGATGTTGAGAAACTTAATTTCTGATGTACCACTGGTGGCTCTGTGATATGTTGAAAACATTCTGGGAAACAGTTTGACAGCATCTTTGAAAACCAATCCTGAAGCTCCGTTATGACTACCGGCTATTTCTAATGAAAACATAGTAGGTGTATGCAGCCTGATAGAATAGGAGGAAAATGTGGGCAAGAGCCCCAATTCCCAAACAAGCAAGCAAAACTCACAATCTTACCAGACTCTTAAGACTGGAGGGCTTTCTGAGATGATTGTCCTGAGACAGTCTTCAAATCTCTCGCTGAAACTCAGCCTTGAGGTTGCCTTGTAGCTAAAGACCAAATTGGCTCAATAAAGCAATGAATATCAACCCATAAGTAACTCTAAAAAACAAATTACCTAAATGAAGCCCAAGGGCCAATCGTGGCTTTAAAACAAAGTTGAGATTGTAAGGGGGCAGGAAAACTAGATGAATAGAAATGGAACCATCAGAATGGAAATACTGAGACTGCTCATGCATTATGAAGAATGTCACCAATGGCACTGAACAGCCTGTGTAGAAATTGTTGAATGGGAACAGCTATGTAAACAAGCAAACAATAAAATGCTATTTAAAAGAAATAAACAACAAAAGCACATCAATCGCACTCCTGGGCACTTATTCCAGAGAAATGAAGTTTGTTTGTTTGTTTTTTTCAGGGCCAGCTGGAGCCTGAGAAATGAAGATTTATGTTCACATATGGCACCTTTATTCATACAAATGAAAAAATGGACACAAAAAAGTCCACAAAAGTGGACACAGATGTTCTTCAACTGGTGAATGGCTCCACAAACCAGTCTACATCCACACCGCGGAATACTACTCCACAACAAAAAGGAAAGACTATTGATACAGAGATTTCTAGAGAACTCTACTGATTGAAAAGGCCGATATTGAAGGGTTAAAGAATGCGTGATTTCATGTATATACCATTCTTAAAATGATGACGTCATGGAACTCCAGAACACATTAGTGGTTGTTGCCAGAAATTCAGGGAACCGGCAGGAGTGGACGTGGCAATGAGGATGCAAGAAGGAAGAACTAAGAGTACACCGTATCTCTGTGTATTACTTCTTACAGTTGTAGGTGGAACTACAATTATCTAAAAAAAAAAAAGCTAACAGATTTTGTTTTTTTAATTAAGAGAATGAGTGATGTGGGGCTCAGGATAGTGAAGAAGGCTACAGAAATTAAATTATTATGAATGTTCCCGCCTCCATATTAGATGGAAGCATTACGAGCACTCCCTATGAGAAATAAACAAAGATAAATAAGGACCATGCTGGTTCCATGCTGAGCATATGTCGTGAGCCAAAGATTACAATTGCTCCACCTTTGTGCAAGGCGTAGAGCACAATGGCCTGGGCTCTTGGGAGAAAGGAAGTGTGGCAAATCAACATCACACAGATGAAGTGTGACATGTGGGACTCTAATAGCCCTTCAAGCTTTTAAAATATATATTTTTTATTGTGTGTCTTTTTATTGGCATATGCTTCACACATCATACAACTTAATCAGACAGTCCTATGGAGACAATTTGTGCAATCATCACTACAATCAATTTCACTGCGTTGTCTTCTTGTATTCATTGCTGCTGCCTCCATATCTTCCCCTAGCCGCCCCTGCCATGTTCCTCGGTGGTGATCGATCCAGTTGCTCTCTCTAGAGATCTACCTGTCCTGATTTCACATTCAGAAAGCCATTCAAAACAGAAACAAGGAGCAAACAAACACAGAAACCAACAGCAATGGCTAGGCGATCAGACAAACCTCGATCAGAGAAGAAGCAGTAAAGATTAAAAACGGAAACATCTTTGAAATTTGGCCAGAAGGCGAGCAAATGAAAGTTCACACAGCAGACCGCATTTCTGTTTGACAATGCCATAGACATTGCTCAGTGGCATTCCATTTTTTGCATGATGCCAACATTCTCGTTCACTGTATGCTGACTGTTCTGTGCCCAGGACCCTAGCTGCCCTGCCTCCCTATCTGACAGCTTGACTCTACAGCACAGATTAGAAAAAGACTGTGGCCAGGTCACAAGAAAGAGGCATTATTGGGAAGTGCAGTCTGCTGGGCTTCTCCAGAGTGGAAGAAGGGCAGAGAAGTGCCAAACAAAGAAATCATTGCATATAAACTTTCAGGGGCAGTGATTGGGGACCAGGGTTGGGAGAACATCATGTATTGTCCTGATTGCCAAGTTTGAATAAAGGAGGGTGACGTGGCACTTGACATGCAGGTGGGAAAGGGGGGTGGTGTGCATGGGAAGGTGTGGCGGTGGAGAGAATCTATGAACAAGAAACAAGAAACAAGGGTAAGAGACACAACAGATGGCCAGATGTTGTTTAACATTTGTTCAGATGGACCTTTTATATACATAAAATGGTCATTTTGGCAGTGCACCAATTGTTAAATGATTTGGATCTCACCCCTGAAACCCATAATCGAGGATAAAGTGTAGGCATCTCCTTTTGCAGCAACCCCACCCTCACCTCCACCCCATAAATTATTCTAGCACCTCCCTGGAAGTGGTATCGCGCCCTCTGGGAAGCACGCCCTAGAGTAATTGTTGACCCTTAGTTTTCATGTGCTGTACAATTCCTTCATTCTCTGCAAATTAGTGCTCTGCCACCACTACCACCCTAAAGAACACAGTTCCAGACACTCTACTGTTAGCTTGGGGAGGATCCTTTGTTTTTCTGAAGGGAACATACTGCTCGTGATTAATATCCTTTATTTTGTGTCTCTATCTGTTATATCCTATGTACAAATGTGGTTTGCACACAAAAGATGTATGCATTGATTGTGATAAGAGTTGAACCCCCAATAAAATGATTTTTAAAAAACCATAAAAGCAAAAAAAATAATGCCTCAGGGTAATAGTCTCAGCTAACCCAGTAAGTCTGGAATTTATAAGTATTTGGGTCTTGCTCCATGTTTTGCTCCTATTTTATCAACTGGGGCCTTGAGGTCATTCTGTCTTTGTGTGAAGTCAGCTGCAGTGTCAGCCAATCTTGTCCCAGGTGAGTAACGTTAAGTTGTTTGTTCTATCCCCGAAGACCAATCTGACAATGTACAACAAGCTCAATGAGGGTCCAGAAATACCTGAGCATTTTTCTCCCTTTATCTCACACAGACACCTGGAATTTCCCCAGTCTCTTTAGAATCCTTTCCTGGAGAGCCCACATAGGAATAGTCCTGCTCAAATCTCTAGATTTAGGAATGATGGAAACGATTAAGACCTTTAGCTCTTAATTGAATTGAGCAGAATAAATGAGTTTCATATGTTAATGAGATTAAACTGCCTCTCTTTGCTTTTAGACACACAAAGTTTAAATGTCACTTACCTAAATTTAGTGAAGTTAATGAGCCCTGCTAGTGCAGGGGTTACACATTGGGCTAACTGCTAGGTCAGTGGTTCAAAACCACCAGCTGCCCCAGGAGGAAAAGATGAGGCTTTCTACTTATATGAAAGAGTTATTACCTCAGAAACCTTGAAGGGGTCAGGAATGCTTGATGATCCAGAGAGTCTTAAAAACTGATGAAAGGAGGAAAATGGCATCTAGTTAATACTCACTTGCCCATGTACCTATTATCACACCAGAAGAGGGAGGGAAGGAGGGACCAGACTTAAACTTGGTATTCCAGGATGTCAATGCAGCGTGATGGCATGGAGTGGGGAGCCAGTGGAGGGGTCTGAGAGGCTGGCCCCAACCCCAACTACATGGACAACTCTCCCTCCCCCCAGAAGAATTTACTTTAGAAGACAACAATGAAGCTGGGGGAGAGGGACATGTCTGACCAGAGCACACAGGAGGAAATGAAGGGGGAGGAAGAGAGAGTGAAGCACGTCCTGACCCATCAAGCCTTGAGGACAATCTCCCCACTCAGAACAGCCGATACACAGTCAGGACCAGATGACCAGCTTCACTAGGAGACACGACGTCCCTTGCTGACCCAAGGCTTACGGGGTACAACAATGAAGACACGGTGTTGGGACTGCAGATGGTCTGACCCTACCACACAGAGGAAAACACTAATGGTGTGCAGCAGAGCAGCGGAGGGAGCAGAATGTGGAGGTTTTGAGGAAGTGCCAAGAATAGACTTGGGGGTCAGGGCATGGAACCTCATGGAACTTGACTGGAGGTCACACACACCTAGAGATCAACAAACAGATCTTGAACAGGTTTTGCTTTTTTATTATTTTATTTATTTATATATACTTTCTGGACATTGTTTTTATTTTCTTGTTGTTCTCATCAGTTTGTTTTCTTTGGTTGCTTCATCTTGCTATGCAGGGTTTGTTTTTTTTGTACATATTGTTATCTCTGCAGGTTGAACTAGATAAGATAGACTGATCAATCTGGAGCAGAAAATTATGGGACTGATGGTTGTAGGGGATATAAAAGAGGGGAAAGGAGGTGGTGTTGGGTAACCAGGGACAAGGGAACAGCAAGTGATCCAAAATCAGTGGTAAGGAGGGTGTGAAAGGCCTGGTCATGATTGATCATGGGTAGAATAACCAAGGGAAATTACTGAAACCCAAATAATGGCTGAGGATGGTAGTGGGACAAGAGAGAAGTAAAAGAAAATGGAGCAAAGAAATGGGATGCAAAGGGCATTTATATAGGTCTAAATACAGGCAAATATAGGTAAATATAGTTATATATGATGATGGGGTAATAGAATTATGTGCACATATTTATAGGTTCAATATTAAGGCAGAAGGCAGACATTGGGCCTCCATTCAAGTACTTCCTCAATCCAAAAACACTTTGTTCTATTAAATTGGCATTCCATGATGCTCACCTTCCCTGACACAATTGCTGAAGATGAAATGGTTGCATAAACAAATGTGGTGAAGAAAACTGATGGTGCTCAACTATCAAAAGATACAGTGTCTGGGGTCTTAAAGGCTTGAAGATAAACAAGCAGCCATCTAGCTCAGGAGCAAGAAAGCCCACATGGAAGAAGCCCACCAACCTAGGTGACCATGAGGTTGTTTGTGTTTTTTTTTTGGGGGGGGGGCATCACAGCTCTCTGGTGGTGGGAGAGGAGGCCCAGCCCCACTGCTGGAATTGAACCTCCGTCCCAGTGGGCCGCAGTCCTGCGCAAAACCACTACGCCACCGGGGCTCAGTCCAGTGACCATGAGGTTTTGAAAGGATTAGGTATCAGACATCAAAGAACTAAAAGTTTTATTATTGTAAATGAGGGCCAGTATAAGTTGGGGACCCAAAGTCCACATGTAGGTAGCAGACTTCCCCTTACAGAGGGGTCACAGGGAGGAGACAAACCAATTAGAGTACAGTGTATCAATGATGAAGCATACAAATGCTTCCTCCTATCATGATCCCAATTCTACCTTACAAACCCGGCTAGACCAAAGGATGTACACTGGGACAGATAGGAACCGGAAACATGGGGAATCCAGGACAGATGATTCCTTCAGGACCGGTGGTGAGAGTGGTGATACTGGGAGGGTGGAGGGACGGTGCGGTAGAAAGGAGGAGCTGATTATAAGGATCTACATATAACGTATTCCCTGAGATACAGACAACGGGGAAGTGCATGAAAGGAGACATCAGACAGTGGAAGATATGACGAAGTAATAATATGAATTATGAATTATCTATGAATTATCAAGGATTTATGAGGGAAGGAGAATCAGGGAGGGAAGGGAAAAAATAAGCCAATGCCAAGGGCTTAAACAGAAAGCGTATGTTATGAGAATGATGAGGGCAACAGCTGTATAAATGTGCTTGACACACAATGGACTTATGTATGGATGTTGATAAGAGTTGTTGAACCCCCAATAAAAATGGGGAAAAATACTGATGGCTGACTCTGTTTTAAACTAAATAATCAGGAGGAGCTGGGATTACTTTAAAAAGCAGGTGACTTTAACCTGAGGGTCGACAAATCTCCCCTAGGTGATCAAGGCGCAGCAGCTTCCCAAAGAGCAGGGTTGAAGAAGGCGGTATGGCCAGCATTGTTGATATCACCTTTGCTGAAGAAGAAGGCATCTTCAACGGTGTGAATGAGCCCAGAAATGCCTAACAAGCCCACCGAGTGATGGAGTGCATCCTCAGTTTTGAGAAGCACCGATGGCGATGACCTAGATTCCACTCCTGAACCTGCTCCTTACAGGTTTGGTAACTTGGGTCAGTCACTTCATTATTAAGCATCACAGTTTCCTTGCCTATAAAGTAAGGATGATTATAATGCCTGTTCTATGGATGTGATAGGCAGTGTTGTAATGGCACATGTGAAAGTCCCTTATATCCTGAAACAGGATCTGCAGCGGTGAGGTATGATGAGGTGCCCTTGGGCACAGGTTCCCACATTTGGGAAATTGTAGACAAATTACATGAGTCCCAGCATCTAAGACAGTTTTATTTGTTCTTGGGTATGTGTCACACTTCTATGCCTGTGGACAGGAAAAAGAACTTGACTTAGCTTTATCTGCTCTGGGTATTGCTGGTTGAATGCAAGGCCCCTTGAAGTTCATGTTGTGAGCCCCAAATTCCCATGTTGGCTTCCTGAAAACCAGCAATTTATCCCTTCAGACCCACAAACAAGAAGACAAAGACCGTGAATACCCAATTACTATCCAGCAAGAGCTCCTCGAGGACCAAGGCTGTGTCTTATTCAACTTTGGCATAAAAAGCCCGTGGGTAGGCACATTGTGGAAACTAAGTAGCATTTGCCAGCTAGGTGGATGAATGTTTTGTAAGGGCATAAGGTTGTTCCGGGTGACGAAGTGGGTTACGTGTTAGGCTGGTAACCACAAAGACAGCGGATCAAACCCACCCGCTGCTTCTTAGAAGAAAGGTGAGACTTTCTTTTCCCACAGAGGTTTATAACCTTAGAGATCCAAGGGTTTCTACTCTGCCTATAGGATTAAGATGAGTCAGAATCAACTTAATGGCAGTGGGTGAAGGTTAGGACTTGCTTTCTGAAATCGCCTCTCTCCATAGCCGGTTTTCATATTGCTTTCCCCGACCCCCTTCTAGTGAGGGAGGAACAAGTAGTAAGATTTTATCCCACACTTCCTGGGGAAAGAACACCATGTGAATATAAATTGGAAACACTCTTTTGCTGCAGAGCAACTGTAGCACTCAGAAACAAATTTAAATTTACCCACAGTCGTTCTATCCACTGCCCTTAGGGAAAGGGAGTTACAGGTACATGTCATTTAAGTTTTCAGATGACTGAAAAGCGTTTCTCTTCAAGGTGTTATTAGCTATAAAAAGAAAGCCAATAAATAAAGGTGTATTTGTATGTCTCCATTTATATGAGCATGCATATGCTTGTGCCTTGGTACTAATCACTCCTCTTAACATACAAGGGAATTTTTATGATTCTTCTATGAGTCAAGTAGAAGAGGAGAAGCACAAATGCAAACTAAAAGCTCCCCGCCCCCACAGTGGGTCAACAATTGTTAGCCATCAACTCATAGAGACCTTACGCACAACAGAATGAAATACTCCTTGCTCTCTGCACCCATTAGTGCAGCCACTGTGACAATCCATTGCCCTGAGAGCTTCCTTCACTATCACTGAAGCCTTACTTTATCATAATGACCTTCACAGGGACTGGTCCCTAATGATAACCTGTCCAACATACATGAGACAATGTCTTCTTCCCTCTTCTCTTTTAGGAGCATTCTGGGTATAGTTCTTCCAAGACAGTTTTGTTAGTTTTGCTGGCAGTCCACGGGAGTTTCCATTTCTTCACCAGCACCATCATTCAAACGCATCAATGCTTCTCTGTTCTTCTGTGTTCATTGTCCGGCTTTGGCCTGCATCCACGGTGACGCACCTTAGTTCTCCAAGTGTTACCCTTGCTCTCAAGAGGTCTCTTGCAGCACATTTTCCCACCACAATGTATCATTTCATTCTGCAACTGCTGCTGCCATGGCATGAGTCAGAATCAACTTAATGGCAGTGGGTGAAGGTTAGGACTTGCTTTCTGAAATCGCCTCTCTCCATAGCCGGTTTTCATATTGCTTTCCCCCACCCCTTTCTAGTGGGGGCGGTACAAGTAGTTAGATTTTATCCCACACTTCCTGGGGAAAGAACAAATCTTCCACGTTTCTCTTTCTTCATTTGTCATGATGTTGTCTATTGGATCAGCTGGGGAAGTTCTGGTTTTCTTTATATTGAGATGTAACTCACACTGAAGCCAGTGACCTTGGATCTTCATCAGTAGACGCTTCAAATCCTCTTCACTTTCCACAAGCACCATTGTGTCATCGGCATATTGTATATCATAGGGTGTTAATGAACCCCAAGCTAAATCCTAACATGGGGTTCTTCTTCCGATGGTCCAGTTTCTCTGATTATTTGCACAGCATATAGATTGACTAAGGATGGTCACGATATACAAGTTTGATGATCGGGCTGAGCCCCGGTGGCGTAGTGGTTGTGCGCGGGACGACGGCCCACTGGGACGGAGGTTCAATTCCAGCAGTGGGCCTGGGCCTCCTACTCCCACCGCTGGAGAGCAGTGATGCCCAAAAAACTAAAAAAAAAAACAAGTTTGATGATCTGTTCCCAAGAGCTCTTAAAGTTGCCTTGAGTAACTGATTCCCTGTTTCCCTGTGGACTCTTGGCCTAATTTTTACTGATAATATTGATCTTCTCTATTATTGATTTCCACAGATGTAGTGTCTTTGATTTCTGGGTATTTTATCCAGGGAGGTCCATATGAATATACAACATTTTTGCTTTTGAAAATGGGTATTTTGGGCTGAGCCCCGGTGGCGTACTGGTTGTGTGCAGGTCTGCGGCCCACAGGGTTGGCAGTTCAAATTCAGCTGCAGCTCTCCAGGAGGAAGGCTGGGCCTTCTACTCCCACCAGGGGGGCAGTGATGCCCACAAAAAAAAAAAAAAAAAGGGTATTTCCAATGAATAGGTAATCGGTCTTGCAAAAGTCTGTCATGTGATCCCTAATGTCACTTCTACATTAGGGTGATACTTTACAACTGCCAATCCTTCTATTTTCAACTTTTGCATTTTAATCACCAGTAATTATCAAAGCCCTCTAATTACATGTTTGATCGGTTTAATTCTGCAGAAGCTGGTTAAAAATATTCAGTTTCTTTAGCTTTGACATTAATGGGTCTTCCTTATGAGTATTATCCTATCACCGACAGCGATGTACTTCAAGATAGCTCTTGAAATGGTCTTTTTTGACAAAGAATGTGATACTGTTCCAATTCATCATTTTCCCGCTACTATGTCATTAAAATTGGCCAATTCAAAATTGTCAATACCCGTCCATTTCAGCTTACTGATACCTAAAGTTTAGATCTTTAAGCATCCCATTTCAGTCTTGACTTCCAACATTCCTGCAATTGTACCTTTACATTCCACATTCCAATTGTCAATGGATATTTGCATTCCTTTATTCTCATTTTGAGTAGTGCCATCGCAGAAAACAAAGACCCCAAACCTTTACTTCCCTCATGGCATTGAAATTGGGTCTACTTTAAGGAAGCATATTTTGAATGCCTTCCCCTCTGAGGGACTCATACTTGAGTATTATATCAGACACTATTCCATTGTTCCTAAGGTTTCCACTGGCTATTTTTTTTTCAGAACTAGACTTTCAGATCCTTCTTCCTAGTCTGTCATGCAGATTCTGCCAAAATCTCTTCCTCACATGTGACCATGTCAGTATTTGAAATACTGATGACATAACTTCCATCTTCACAAACTGATAACTTTCACAGCAGACTGACAGAAGAGCGGGGGATGTAGATACTAGAACTTCTCAATGAACTGGGTTTTGACTATGAAAAACGAATTAGTTCTCTAACCACAGAATTAGCAGTCGGCTTCTCACCAAGAGCATCCGACATCTGATCTCTTCTCCTCTGGCAGTAGACACACTCACTGAAAGCAGCAAAGGTTTGAATTGCCTCTTCAGCCACGGTCAGTCTATGTAGACGTGGCCCCAGTTTTCTATCTGAGATCTTAAGCAAGCAAATCTTCCTTACTCTGAAACTTCCAACCCTAACTTCTGTTATCGCGGTGAGAATCATTGACTATATGTGGACTTTTGTTTCTGAGGACAGCATTATACGATATGAAAATAAATAGGAAAAAAAACAAATTCTGTGTTGAAACATTAGGGTAGATTTTATTATTTCTGATGTCTTGACTCACCTCTGGTAATGAGCTTCAGAGGATCATAAGGTATCCTCAAATGAGTACGAAGATTCTGTATGGGCACACCATCTCCGTTTTCATCTTTGGTTTCTAAAAACACTCAGAAGGTCTTTCCACAATATGGAACCAGGAAAGTCCCGTGCCCTACTGGACAGGTACTGAGAGCGAGAACATTGCATCCAAGATCTGTGTCTAAGCTCAACCTAAGGGCAGGATGGGAAAGAAAAAAAAAAGCTGCCAAATTCTCCCAGGGAATGGCAACCAAACACATAGCAGAAGCTTCACCTCACAAAATGCCCCTTAGAGGATTCCTGGCTGCCACCAGGTGTCATAGGACAGAACTCGAGGGACTGGCACAGCTGAAACTTCCCACTGAACAGAGTCAAACAGCCATAGCTTCCTGTGTTGCCCTCCCACTTGCCCCTGGCAACCACTAATAAATATTGGTCTCAGTGAAATCGCATGTTCTAGGCATTTCATAGAGGTCTCTGGACAAGATTGGCAGTTAAGAATTGACCCAGAGGAGCCTTAGATTTGCTGACCTGCTTCAGACAAGCCACAACCCTGTGCATGCTGGGGAGCGGTGAGTTCTGCTCTGCATATAGGAGTTAGGACCGACCCCATGGCACCGCCGCCATCACCGCCACCCAGAGAGTTCATGTAACTGGGACCATGCGAATGTGTATCTTGGTGTCTGACTTACTGTACACAGCATAATGTTGTCACGGTTTATCCACATTGTAGTCTATCACAGGAGCCCCCATGGCAGAGTGATTATGCGTTGGCTGTGAACTGCAAGGGCAGCTGTTTGAAACCACCACTGCTCTTTGGGGAAAGAGGGAGCTCTCTATTTGCAGAGAGAGTCATGGTTTCAGCAACTCACAAGGACGACTCTGTCCTAGTCTATAGGTCGGGTCAGACTGAACTTAATGGCAGTGAGATTTTGGTTATTTTTAATAACAGGATTGTTGGAGTTCTCTTTATAACTGAGTGATATTCCATTGAAAAGAATAGCCTGAAATTCCTTTGTCTATTCCTCTGTTGACGAGAAAGTTTCTTTCTTTGATCATTTGTGGGTTTGCTTGTTTGTCTCACCGAAAGATAAACAGAGAAGTCTGCAGGATCGGCATGCTAAAACACAGCACGCAGTGGTCTCCAAGACCAGCCTTAGACTTGCACTCACTTTCTTCTTTCGTCTTTTCTTGAGCTGCTTCTATGACATCCATGACCAGAACTTCCCCTTGACCTACTAAAGCGGTAAGAAATGGTTTTGAAATAATGACAACTTATTCCTCCAAGTATTTGGGAAGAGGACGCTGCTGGGCAGGCAATCTTGTTTACCTCGAGACTTTAATTGCCACCTGGAAAAACTCCACAAAGACTTTGTGGAAGATTCTCTGGTAAGCGACATGAAGGTTATGAGATTAAAAAAAAACAAAAAACTCTGCAAACATACCCATGTGTTTTTACCAGTGCTTCTTCCCTCTCCTGCAGGGTGTTCCTGGGTTCCACAAGCCCACAAGACAATCCAGGCCTTACTCAGAAGCATTGTCATTGGCTTAGGATGAGTGGGTCGGCTTCATGGGGATTGGCATGAGGAAGGTGCAGAAAAACCCTGAAAAATACCACAGGGTCACTGACCGACAGGATCTCATTTCTTCCTCATGACACCTTGGTGAGGTGGCAGCAGCATCCCCATACTTACTGTTTGGTGTGCCTCTGAGTCTATTCCAATCGGAGTGAAGGTCTCCAGGCAGATATCTTTGTGGAGGAAGCCTGGTGGGGCAGTGGCTAAGTGATGGGCTGCTAACCAGAACGTTGGTGTTTCCAGGACACTTCCATTTGCTTCTTAATGGTCACTGCCTTGGACACCCCATGATGTACGTCTATTCTGTCTTGAGGGTTGAATAAACTCAGTGACAATGTCTTTGTTTGCCTTCTTTCAGAGAGCAGATTGCCAGGCCTTTGTACCCATGGAGTTACTGGTGGGTTGGGACCACCAGCCTTTGAGTCAGCAACAGAACCCTTATGTATAATGCCACCAGGACTCCTGCGTTGCCAGAGGATGAGCCCAAGAAATAGGTGCAAAGAGATGAACTTGTCTATGGTCCATGAAGCCCTCAGAGTTCAAAGTCAGCACAGGAGTCACTCCATTATCCTTCACCAGCAAAAGCTACAGTGGACACCCCTGAATTTATGTATGCTTTTTTTGTTTTTTTTGGGGGGGGCACTAGTCTTCTTTTTAAAATCATTTGATTGGGGGGCTCAAACAACTCTTATCACAATCCATCCATCCATCCATTGTGTCAAGCACATTTGTTGTCATTCTCAAAACGTTTGCTTTCTACTTGAACCCTTGATATCAGTTCCTCATTTTCCTCCTCTTTCCCCACTCCCCCTCCCTTATGAACCCCTGATAATTTATAAGTTTTTATTATTTTGTCATATCTTACACTATCTGGTAGCTCTCTTCACCCACTTTTCTGCTGTCAGTCCCCCAGGGAGGAGGCTATATGTAGGTCCTTATATTCAATTCCCCCCTTCTACCCTACTTTCCTGCACCCTCCCTGTATTGCCACTCTCACCCATGGTCCTGAAGGGATCAACTGCCCTGGATTCCCTGTGTTTCCAGTTCCTATTTGTACCCAGTGTACATCCAGCTGGATTTGTAAGATAGAATTGGGATCATGATAGTGCAGGTGGGGGGCGGGGAGGAGAAAGCATTAAAGAACTAGAGGGAAGTTGTATGTTTCATCATTGTTATACTGCGCCCTGACTGGCTTGTCTTCTCCCTAAGACCCCTCTGTACAGGGATGTACCATTACATAGAGATGAGCCTTGGGTCCCCAATCTGCTCTCCCCTTCGTTCATAATGATGTGGTTTTTTTGTTCTTTGATGCCTGACACCTGATCCCTTCAACACCTTGTGATCACACAGGCTGGTGTGCTTCTTCCATGTGGGCTTTGTTGCTTCTGAGCTAGATGGCTGCTTGTTTACCTTCAAGCCTTTAAGACCCCAGATGCTATATCTTTTGATAGACAGACACCATCAGATTTCTTCACCACATTTGCTTATGCACACTTTTTTTCTTCAGGAATCATGTCAGGAAGGTGAACATCATGAAGGGCCACTTTATTACAACATAGTGTTCTTGCTTGAAAGAATACTTGAGTAGAGGTCCAATGTCCATCTATTACCTTAATACTAAACCTATAAATATATGCACATAGATCTATTTACCTATGTACATGCCTGCATTTAGACCTCTTTAAGTGCCCTTTGCCTCATAGTTCTTTCCTCTATTTCCTTTTACTTTCCTCTTGTCCCACTTTTATGCTGAGCCTTCATTTGGTTTTCAGTAATTCCTCCCAGTTACATTGTCTTTGATCAATCCCTACCAGGTCTCTTTCACCCTTCTGATTTTGGATCACTTGTTCCCTTGTCCTAGGTTGGTTAACACCACTTCCTATTCCCTACCTCCCCCTCTCCCATGTGCCCCCCACCCCACCCCAACCATCAATTCCATCGTTTTCTCCTCCAGATTGTTTATCCAACCTATCTTATCTAGATAGACCTGCAGAGATAATAATATGCCTATAAATACAAGATAGAGCAAAACAAATCAACAAAAGGAAAACAATGACAATAGCAAAAAAGAAAGAAAGAAAGAAAGAAAGAAAGAAAGGCCTGTCAATAGTTCAAGGTCTATTTGTTGACTTTTAAGAGTGTTTTCTGATCTGATGGAGTGTTCTTCTTCTTTTCTATTTTTTTTCATTTTACCCTCATTGTCTCTCCTTTTTTAATGTTTTGTTTTGTCTCTGTTATCCTTGTTTTGTCTACCTGTATACAGGTATGGGAAACAAACCTGAGGAGAAAGTAATGAATAATGGTTCTGGAGGGATTGGGGGGGAACAGGAGGAGGGGGAGGGAGCAGTGTGCAAACAATGCCAGAAACAGGGGAGCAACAAGGGAATTACGAGCCACAAAGAGGACATAGAGAGGCTGGTGGTGTTGGTGCTGCAGCAATCTAGAAGAGAGGAATTACGAAAAGGCAGAAGAAGTAGTGAGCATGGTTGGTTGATGGGCAGGGAGAAGGTAAAAGGAACAGAGGAAAGATCTGAGAAGCAAAACTATATAGTGAGGCATGATCACAGGCATGCACTCGTGTAGGTATGCTAATTCATAAAAACAGAGGCATTGACCGATGTGCATATGTTTATTTGGCAATATTGAGGAAGTAATCAGACTTTGGGCCTCTGCTCAAGCCCTCCCTCAATGCAAAGACACTTTGTTCTAACAACCTTGTGTTTTGTGATGCTCATCCTCCTGACACAATTGCTGAAGACAAATGTGTGCATAAGCAATTGTGGAGAAGAAAGCTGATGGTGCCCGACTATCAAAAGATATAGTTTCTAGGGTCTTAAAGGCCTGAAGTTAAACAAGCAGCCATCTGGCAGAGAAGCAATTAAGCCCATAGGGATGAAGCACACCAGTCTGTGTGATCATGAGGTGTTGATGGAACCAGGTAACAGGCAGAAGAAGACCACAAACAAACAAACAAGCATATTGTTGAGAATGAGGGAGGTCAGAGCAGAGGCCCCCAAACCCAACTGTAGACAATAGGACATCCCCTCACACATAAGGGTCACAAGAAAGGGATGAGTCAACCAGGGTGCAGGATAGCACTGATGAAACACACAATATTCCTCTGGTTCTTTCAGGTTTCTTCATTCCCTGTTAATATGACCACAGTCCTGCTTTTCAGTTCTGGCTAGACCAGAGCATGTGCATGGTTACAGATAAGAAAGAGCTCATGACACACGAAATCCAGGATAAATAAACCCCTCAGAAACAGAAATGAGAGTATTGATAACAGGAGGCTAGTGAGAAGGTGGGGGGGAGGAAGAAAGGGGAACTGATTGCAATGAACGGTGCATAACACCACCACCCCACCCCTGCCAAAGGGGACGAGCAACAGAAACATAGATGAAGGGAGGCTGCAGTCGATGTAAGACATAAAGATAATAGTAATTTATCATTTATCAGGGGCCATGGGATGGGGAGGGGTGGAAGAGGAGCTGATACCAAGGGCTCACATAGAAAGTAAATGTTTAGAAAATGACGGCAACATGTGTACAAATATGATGTATGGAATGTTGTAAGAGCTGTGAGAGCCCCCTTACAATAAAATGCTTTGTAAAGAGCCACACTGAATTACCTTACACACAAAAAGGTTGAAATGGCAAATGTCTCTTGCTTATATTTTCACTGCAATGAAAAGGAAAATGACCCCTCTCTACGTGCCACATCTCTGCACATCTTTTGCTCTTTTTCTTCACAGCCAAGCTTCTTGAAAGGGTTGTCTCCACATTCTGTCATCCCGCCCTCTTTTCTCCCCACCACTAGGCAAGATCTTCCCCCACATGGGGCTTCTGCTCCATTGTTGTGTGGTCCTCGCTTCCCTGACACACCTTCCTCTTCTTTTTGGAAACAGTGCGATTCTCAGGGGATGCCTAGACTTCTTTACCTAGCACATGTACCATGGAGGGTCCTGACTCCACCTCAGACTCCAGGCTTATCTAACTTCTAGCCCCCCTACCCCGCCCTTTCAATTTCCTGCAGTTGCCAAGTGAATCCCAACCCCATGATGACATCACGTGTGTTGAGTAGAACTGTGCTTCAAAGGGTTTTCAATGCCTGATTTTTCAGAAAGAAAGCACGTGGGTCACTGTGGTGTTTATATCATCTGGGTATATTTGAGAGGATTATGAGTCAAGGGGGAGGGGAGTCTAGCTTGTCAATCATTGTAGAGCCAATGAGGTCTCTGTATGAATACGGCCTTCCCCTGAGGATTCTGGGAATTGCTGTATTTCCTCCTTAAAGGTGGGAGACACTCTTTCCCCGCTCACTCCCTTTGAGACATTTCTGAGGAGAAGCCACATGAAGCTTCTCTGAGACAGAGTTTCAGAGTTGAAGGAGCCATGTGGAGACCCTGCCAGCACTGAGATGCTTACAATGCCTCTGGATCCACAAGACTTTCAACCCCCTGGCCTGTGATCTTCCTGCATTTAGTGTCATTGCATGTGTTTTGTGAGGCAGAATTAAAGAACTATCACAATGTGGTATGTTTCTTGCACCCTGGCTGGCTCATCCTTCCATGTGACCCGTCTATGAGAGAATGTCCAGTTGCCTACACATGGGCTTTGGGTCTCCATTCTGACCTACCTCGTTCCCATCAAAATGGTTGTTTGTTTTATGTCTTCTGATGCCTGATACCTGGTCCCATTGACACCTCATGAGGAAATTCTTTATTGAATATTTATTTCTCAAAAAAACGGAATCTGTGTGAAAAGTCATGCCTCACACCGCTCTGGGATGGACCAGGGCTATTCCTTGATACCTTAGCAACAAGTTGGCTTCTCTTGTTCCAAATGGCAGTCAACATCTGCCTAGCAAGGACACAGAGAAAGAGAAATTAGTACTGGAGACTAGTCACGGTTGTGTCTAAATTAAATGCTAGTTCCATTGTTAATAAACTTGTCAAGGAATTCATTTTACTTGGATCAATAATTAACACTCAAGGAAGCGGCAGCAAATGATTTATTGTATTTGGGCAGATCTATGACACAAGATTTCTTTAAAATCAAAAGCAATGGTATCGCTCTGAAGGCACACACCACCATCTGTCAGAAGAAGTTTGAGTGCTGCTGAGATGAAGGTGTAGAAGATAAAGAGACCTGGAAGTCTACTTCCCAACTTCAGCCAATGGATCACCAAACCCCATCCTGTTGAGAAGACTTGACAGTGGCTAACATGACAAGCCACCGTGGAACAATTCTGCCCCTACTCCTGTATACAAGTACAGTGTCCAGCTCCTCAGGCTGGCAAGCAAGTCCATCGATTCCCCAGCCTCCAATGACCTTTTCCATCTCCCCTCCCCTTAACACCCACCAGAACGCTAGCCCTTCAGGGAGAGCCTGCTTTCTCCTGCCCGGCCTTGCAGTCTTTGCTAATTCTGTTCCCTCTCCCTTCCCTGGCCACCTCCAGGTGTGGCTCACTAGGATCGATGCACCCAGCAAAGTGTTCCATAGTATTCCCTCCCACCCCAAAGACCTCTCCCTGTGCCAAATCATGCAGACCCATTCAAAGCTCCCTGCCGCCCAGGGAGTCAGTGCTGACTCCTGGAGATGCCGTTGGACAGAGTAGAGGTGTCCTTCTGGCTTTCTAAGACTGTAGATATTTATGGGAGTAGGAAGACTCATTTTTCTCTCTCAAAGTGGCTCATGGCTTCGAACTGCTGGCTTCTGTGTTAAGCAACCGGGGGTGCAGCCCACTATGCCACCTGTGCACCCACAGAATCCTTAGTAATATTTGTGATTAATTTAATCGCAGAACGATATGTGACCACTATAGTTCATATAGTAAGGGGTTACTTAAATGTAATATTTCTTAGACTGTATGAAAGCTCATAGGGAAGTTGTAAAATCTCTCTACATTGAATGGCCACAAGTTCAGATAGAGTGTTATTAGTAACTGTATAGAAGCCTTGTCAATTCTTTTTCATTTAATTTTTACTTCAGTCTCAAAAAAGTTTTGATATAGTTCATAAATATGAATTATTTGTTTTGTTTTGTTTTGTTTTGGGCATCCCTGTCTCTGGTGGTTGTGGGCGCTACCCAAGTGCTGCTCCTGAGAACCGCCGCTGGATTTGAACCGCCAAGCCCACAGGCCTCAGTCCCGCACCCAACCATGTATGCCACCGGGGCTCAGCCCCCATAAATATGAATTATAATGTAACTGACACATCAGAAATTTTGATACAATCGATAGTGATAAAAAACTTCAAACTCACCGCCATCGAGTTGATTTTGATACAGCATGCCTATAGAATAGGGTAGAATTGTCCATCCAGGTGGGTTTCTGAAGCTGTAAGCCTTTACAAAAACAGAAAACTTCATCTTTCCCTTTCAGAGTAGCTGGTGGGTTTGAGCCATGAACTTTGTGGTTAGCAGCCTGCTGCTTAAACCACTCCACCACCAGCAGTAATGAAAAACAGAAAGCTTAGAGAGCTAACAGATGGAACCAGATGATTCAAGGAATGACAGCTCTAATCCAGTGCATGAAAAAGTTCAACAGTAAAAATATAGCTATCTAATAATAAAATAAGTAAAATTTTCAACAGTAAATTAGCATAGAGGTCAAGCCTTATAGAAATATTTATACATGTAAACTGGGCTTAGGTAAACTATTTTCATTGTTCTAACCAAACACAATGATACTTTTATTTTTAAAATTAAGAATACATTTTTACTGAAGCACTAAAAAGTATTAGAGTTTAAAATGCTGATCAGTGTGGGATGCAGGGAGAAGTCAGAAGTTATTGTGTAAGGGTTACTATTTGGAGTGATATGGAAGTGAACATATAAGCATACATCTATCACATATATTTGAAATGAATAGTGACACAAATTGTACAACATATGGGTCCAAGGCTCCACTGAACTGCATACTTAAGACTGGTTGGCAGATATTGCAGATGGTCAGATGAGAGCTGGCAATTTGGACTGGGTTGATGGTTAGGAGAGAGACTAGAAATATTTAAGATCTGTGAGGTTTAGCAGTGGCGTGAACAGGATTTAGTTGGGTGCTAGTAGCTTTGGGAGGCACATTCTTTTAAGATTGATGCTACAGAAGTGTACACTAAGACTGGTTGAAACAATTTGGGTGGGGGGGAGTATATTAACATACACCAAAAAAATCCAATGTCTGAAATTAAATTCTTACTCTTTTTTTAACTGATCCTCCAAATGACTTTGGATGGTCAATGAAAAGTGGACATGTTCCTAGTATTCTCTGCTTTCTGCCAAGATCCATAGGAAAGAACGGATATCCCTCATTGTATGTCCTCTTCGGCATATTACTTGAGTTTCTGGCAGCTTCGTCTGGAGGTACAGCTGCAATAATTTTTAGATTATCTTTAGCAACATTTTTTTTGCATCTGATATTAAAGATATTATTCAATAATTCCCACATTCCATTGGCTCATATTTCATTGGCATGGGCACAGCTATGAATACTGTTAAGTCAGTTGGCCAGTTAGTGAACCAAGCCTTGCAAATGTGTTGGTATATTTGAGTCACTGCTTCCAGCCCTGCATCAGTTTGTGGAAACATTAAAAATGTCATTCTATCAACTCCAGGACCTTATTTTTGCTACGTCTTCACTGCAGTTCAGTTCTTCCTTTGATACCATTGGTTCTTAATTATATGTCATCCCTTGAATTGACTGAATGTTAGTTAATTCTTTTTGGTACAGTGACTGTTTGCTCCTTCCATCTTCTTTCGATGCGTGTGCCAGAGTCACTTGACATTTTGCCCGTAGAATCTTTCAATGTTTCAATTAGAGGCTTGAATTTTCCTTCAGCTCTTTCACTTGGAGGTAGGCTGAGCCTGCTCTTCCTTTTTGAACTTGTCACTCCAAACTTTTGCACCTGTCTGTGCACATTATGTGCTCTTCTTAAGTTGCCATTGAAAATTTCCCATCAGCTCTTACTCCATTGCTTCTTCCAATTGTTTTAGCTACTCTACACTCAAAAGCAAGTTTCAGAGTCTTCTGATATTCACTTTGATCTTGTCTTCTCTTTCTGTCTATTTGATATCTTGTTTTTCTTTCTTTCTTTTTTTTTGGGGGGGTGGGGGGGTAGGCATCACTGCCTCTGGTGGTCGTGGGCGCTACCCAGTGCTGCTCCTGAGAGCAGCTGCTGGATTTGAACTGCCAAGCCCACGGGCCGCAGTTCCACACTCAACCACTTACGCCACCGGGGCTCAGCCCCTTGTTTTGCTTTCATGGATGATGTTCTTGATTTCATCCCACAACTTGCCTTGACTTTGCCATTGACGTTTAATACGTCACTTCTGTTCTTGTGATGTTCTGTATATTCAGGCAGGCATACTCACATTGGGCTCACATTGAGCTTATTTTAAGTTTCTTCTCCACCTTTAAGCTGAACGTATATATGAGCAATTGATGGTCTTTTCCATAGCTGGCCTCTGGCTCTTTTCTTAACGGATGATATTGGGCTTTTCTATTGTCTCTTTCCACAGATGTAGCCAATTTGATTGTATTTAATATGAAACTCAACTTCCCTCTATAATCTCCTAGACTCTGTATGCTCTGGCTCCTGCTTACCTCCCTCTTTCCCTCATGTCCCTTACCTAATATATTCCAGATGCAGAAAACTTCTTGATTCCCCAGCAAGCCCCACTCATTTTTATCTCTTGTCTCTCCCTGGCCTCCTGTCTGAAATGTTCTTCCTCTTGTTTGTCAAGCTCACTCTCACCCAGCCGTCCTCCTCCTCTTTTCTGTGTTCCATCTCCACTTACTTTCTGCTACTGGGGATTTTACCTTGGTAGCTTCTCCTCTCCTATAGCATACATCTCTACCTCTTTCCTGGACAAGAATTATCAGGTATTTCTACAATCAGGACTCTCTTGGCCACAAATTGAGGCTACAAGCACACACGCTTCTTGTACTGGAATGATGCCTTTCTACCACCTTATATAAATTATATATTAATGAAGTTAACACTGTATTACCCAACAGTGGTTCTGTGCTAAAGCAGAGAAACTCTAAGCCATTTCTTTTCAGTTCTATTCCTATTGCATGAAAAGACATGCTGTTTTGAAATTGTGAGTCTCAACCCTGTATTCACTGTGTGAAGGTAGGAAGTAATTGCATAGACTTGATTCTTGAAGTGCCCAAATCTAAGGCTACTTTCAAATAATGGCATCTTCAATAATTTGGAATCTGAGGAAGAAAATAAAAGCAGCTTTATAATGACCACTCAAGGAACTGTGAGGTCCTTCAGATGGAAGACCCAAGACCCAAGACCTGTCTAGCAATGATCACTATCAGAGTACATTATTTTTCTTTTGAGGAACATGGGCATGAAAGAGTGGATTTTCTGATTTCCAGTCATCTTAGGATAGGAACGAGATTAGGTGAGCAAGGAGGTAAAGTGGTGTTGAATCTCTTCTCACTTCATGTAGCCTCACAGTCTGTCTCTAGTATCCATCTGCTGCCCAGGCCATGATGCTAAGAAGTAGTGTTGGTGTTAGAGAGTCAGCTTCAAGGAAGAGCATCTGGTTCTAGCCTCATCAAGACATGGAAAGATAAATGGAACCCTTAGGTCATAAAGACTAATGTTCTTCATAGCTTTTATGGATGACCCAATTGTCCTAATACCCTAAGTTTGCTTGGACAAAATGGTTCTACCAGGGTGTGTGTGTGTGTGTGTGTGTGTGTGTGTGTGATTCTAAAAGCTGTGACATTGGTATCCCAGCTGCATGGAAGATGCAAATAATTAAAGCTGAGTCTAACGTTAGAGAGGGAGCTCTGATGGCATAGTGGTTACATGTTGGATCCCTAAAGAATTGGTTTTCTATTCCTGTTTCCAAGTCACATCTCAGAAACCCACAGGTGCATGTCTGCTCTGTCCTGTAGGGCCCCTGTGAGTCAGAATGAACTCAGCAGCAGCGAGTTTGGTTGGGGTTTATAATGTTAGAGGGAAAGGTTTCCACTTCCTTCCCTATACCTGGATCTAGAAATGAGGGTGCGTACCTGGATCCACGCAGCGCATGCGGACTACCTTAGGCTGCTGACCACCAGAGAGACTGTGTAGCAGAAAAAGCAACCAGAGCCAAAGACAAAGAAACTGTGAGCAAGTATCGTAGGTGTCTCCTTAAGGTAGGAAAGAGAACTCTCTAGAATCTAGAGCATAGACAAAAAGAGCACTGTTGGCATAGTTGAATATTCATGGGTAGGAGAAAAGTGGGGCCCGGAGAAAAGATCTTACAATGAAAGGTTGCTGTAGTTTCCCTTGGACTGGGTCTGCACTGGCTATCTTTATTCAGTTACATGTGTTCTCTGGCCCTAAGCATCAGGCACCCATGTACTGTTACTAGCTGTGAGAATGATAAATTCTAGTATCACACGTCCTTACTTGCCTCTGACTTGAAAATTTCCACCACTCCGCAGTGTGTGGGGTGGGTCAGTGCTGCGTATCACATTTCCTGCAGTGCATCCCGCGGGCAGCCTCTGACCTGAAGCAGAGCCAGCACGTGAGGCGGACTCAGACTTCCCCATCCCTGTGACCATGGGAAGGAGGAGTTGAGGAGACAAGCGTGTGACACGGGTCCTGACACCATAGCAGCATGGCCTCTTCAGCTGTGGAATCAGGGGGACCTTGTTCGGAAATAAATAAAAATACTTATTTCATACACATTTATCGAATATCTCTCATGTGACATTTGGGCGCACAAAGGGACAAGGATCCCATGACCCTCAAGTTGTTTTTATACTACCATAAAACAAACACAAATAACCAGAGTCGTCTATGACTGCTCGGGGCACAGGGTTGGGGACCCCATCTGATAATCCTTATAGAAAATGTTGCTAGACTCATCAGATTCTGCTAAGTAAAATTCCCCCCATGCCCCACGAGGTCACCAAAGACCAGAAGAAGCTGTACCAAATGTAAGTATGGCAAGCAGGAATTTAAAATGTGGGTTGGAAGCATCATAGCCAGGTAGATAGCAGCCACTGAGTCACCTCTGACTCATGGCAGCCTGATGCCCAACAGAAGCAAACATTCTCTGATCCCATGCCACCCTCAGCATATATGAGGCCATCATTGCAGCCAGCCATGGGGCCAACCCATCTTACCAAGGGTCTATCTCACCTTCACCGGCCTTCTGAGATAGAAGTGTGAAAATGAGCTCCTGTGTCGGGAGGTTCTAAAATCGGGCCATCATGAAAGAACTGGGCATACTAGGTGTGTGTGTGTGTGTGTGTGTGTGTGTGTGTGTGTGTGTGTGTACCCAGCTTCATCGTCTGTACCTGTTGCTATCAAGTCATTTTACGCTCACAGCAACCTTATAAGACGGAGTCGATGTGCCCATAGCGTTCTGAAGGCTGTCATTTTTATGGGAGCCACCCCTGTTGGAGTGACTTATGGGCTCTAACCACTGACTTCTCAGTTGGTCAAGAACACTTTAACCACTGTGACACCACGGCCCTATCCAGATCGATGGAGTCAGGAATTAATTAAAACCGAGTATGACACAGAGAATGATGGTTCCTCCACCTTCCTTGCTTGTACTTTTTCAATCAGATAGCGTTGAGCATCAAAGTGGGGCCCTGGCACATTCTCCCGACTACACGCCGAGGACTCTCCCTCCCTTTGGGGTGGGGGGAGTTGCCAGTGTAGCGTAGACCTCTGAAAGGAAGGTTGTCCATCAGAGGACTGAACACAGTCTTAGGTGCAGGTTGACATCACTTCTGTGGCGCCGTCGTCAATCGCCCTGCTGGGAGTTGACTGTGGGAAACCCTTCCTGTGCTGGTGTCGGCTGTCAGCTCTGGTGACATGGTGCTTTCAGAGATGGGGCTGGGTCACTGACATCTAATTGATGCATAATATAATTCTGTGATTTGAATATATTAAGAGTTGTGCAAACATCACCACAATGAATATTAGAACATTTTCTTCATTTTGTTCTCATTGCTATTAGCTCCCCATTTCTTCCCAAACTCCCCTTCCATAACCCTAGGACTTTTAACCTAGTTACTGCTTATATAGATTCGAATTTCAACCTCATATTTAAAAATCATACAATTAAAACCTGCCAACAACACCAAAGTACAACAGAGAGAAACCCCAATCCGAAATAGAAACAAGAACATATTAAAAATGAGTCAATCGGGAAAACAAATGATAGACTGTTATAATTAAGCCTAGCTATGCCTTCATGAATTCACTTTCCAGTGCACACTGTCTGAGGGTCTGTCTATTCACTTCCCTGCTCAATGGTTCGAGTCTTCAGTGACTCCATCAGGAGGGGAAGTGGCAAGAATGGCCAAATCGTAAGAACGGATTGTTTTTAGGTTAAGGTTTACAGTTAAGAACAAGCTCAAAGTCCTTTCATCTAGCTATGGTTTATATATGTCCTTGTTCCAGTTTAGTGGCAGCATTTTCAGATTTTTTGAGAGATCATGTAAGCAAACTCCATGGGGCCTTTGGTGATTCTAATAATAGCATCAGTAGCTGGCCAGTGGTAAAGGATTTCAATTATTATGGAGATAAAGGGGATATGCAGAAATGGGCAAACTCTTTAGACTGAAATACATGGGATGTTCACTTGTACATATTTAAAGATCTAAGTGGTTGGATACTTCTGAAGAAAACAATGCAGGGGGCTGAGCCCCGGTTGCATAGTGGTCGTGCGCGGGACTGCGGCCCATTGGGTTGGAGGTTCAATTCCAGCAGCAAGGCTGAGCCTTCTACTCCCACCACCAGAGGGCAGTGATGCCAAAAAAAAAGAAAAGAAAAGAGAAGAAAACCATGCAGGGCTGAGCCAACATAGAGGTGTACTCCCAATCAGGATGGCTGCGGGGCCTTGCCACATGGCATGGACTATTCGGTTCTCTTCCACTCCCCTTCTTCCCAGCTGAGGTCCTCCCCTGAAGAAGTGGCCTTGATGGTGTACAAATAAGGAGTGGTGCATGGATCACCGATGTTAATCATATCACCCCCTTAGTGAGACAAATGGTTTTTAACAGGGTGCATGTCTCCATTTTGGTTTTGTACCCCCGACTCTGCCAACAATCGAAAAGAGCCCCGAACTCTCACTCCGCACTGCCAGTCCCTACATTTCAAGTTCAGAAACTCTCCAGTTCTCATCCATCGTGGCCTGCCTCCTGATGTCTTCAGGAGTCCAGCCAATTCCAGAGAACAACCCAATCCCAATCGCCCCCTCAAGGTCATAAGTATTCTTCAGTTATTCATTTATTTACTCCACACATCTTCACCGAATGCCTCTTATCGAACACTTGGAGGACAAAGGGGGCAAAGACCCACTCCTTTCTCTCACGTTGCCTTTTGCTGGCTCAGCCACACGGCAGTGATGGAGCCGGAAGCTGAGGCTAACCGGGAACCCCAGGGTGGGGAGGTGTTTCAATCTACATCTTGATGGGCGAGGCTGTTGGAAATGACTCAGCAACAACTGCGTACATACTTACAGTGTACCAAACCCCGGGGAGGGCACTGAGGACTCATTAGGATTTAGTTATAAGTCAGGCAGCCACTTTCATGGCTCTCATAGCATTTACGTTGTAGTTATGCTGGCCAACAGGGTGTGCAAAGAATGCAGGAGATGCCGATGGAAGTGTATAAACAAGTTCTCCAGTGAATAAGCCGTTCATTCACTTATTACACAGGGTGTATGGAGTGTTTAATAGGTGCCAGGCAATATGCTATGTGCTGGGGTTGGAAAGATTAAACAAACATAACCTTGTCCCTCAGGAGTTCTACCAAAAGAAGAGAGATTACCTTAACCAAGGAAGAGCCTATACCAATCTCTAGTGCTAGACACAGTGCTGTGTTTGAGGCAAATAAAACGTGTGCAAAAAACCCAACCGTGTGCATCGGGGAGTGGTGGGTGAGTTTCATCATTTAGTCATGAAGTTCACCCCAGGGGCAGACTGGGGGAAAGATGCCTTCCTGGATACGGCATAGAGACCCTCTGGAGGTATATTGATGCCAACATTCGGCAACAGACTGCAGACAGTGAGTGCACATACAGCATCATCAGTCACTGGCCAAGATATGTGGATGACGCCGTGAATGGGTGTGGCTCCGCTCTACCGAGATGCGAACCAAGAATGGGAGCGTCTGACACTGCAAATGAAACTTCTTCTTTTTCATTTCTTTTATTCTTTCTCTTATCCTCTTTTTCTCTTCTTTCCTTCCCTCCCTCCTTCCCTCCTTCTCTCCCTCTCCTCTTTATTTATCCTCTCTCAATTCCATCCTCTGTGTGAGCATCTCAAAAAGTTCATGGAAAGGTGTAATTAACAGATAATGAAGTTCAAAAGCATTGCTACTCTTATGGTTTCAGTTCATTTGTGCATGAGTTTATTCTAAGCAAAATGTCTTGCAATGTGTCCTGGGGATCAGTGGGTAGTTGCAGGTGTGTCCTCTCAGGAATGCATTTGTCTTAGTCTCGTAGGGGTGCCCACAAAACAATGGCTTCTGAGGGGTTTTGCTGGGCAGAGTGGTCAGTTCAGAAGGTGGTGGCAACTGCTTTTTGTGACCCCCAAAGGGTCTTCTGGTAGATATTTTTAAAGGACGCAGGAAAATTATCAAAGCTAAAATGCAGACATTTTAAGAACACTGAAGACTTCATTGATGAGGAAAAGGCCAGGATTTTTTTTTCCTGAGGAATTTGTTCTGTATCATGACCACACACCTCCCTATCATTCAAGAGTTGCGAAGCCTTCCTATGAGAATTTCGCCAGAAAACCTTATTCCATCCGTCCCAAAGCTCCAATCTTGCTCCTTTGGAGTTCTTTTTCTACAAACCCAGGAAATATTTAAAGGAAATATGATTTGAATCCCTTGGGGATGCCAAATGCTGTTTTGATGTCATATTAATAGAAGAGCACAGAATTCGCCAAGGAAGAATTCAAAAGATAGGAAGTCTGTCTTGAAAAGAGGACAGCGTTAGATGGAAGAGCTGTTGAAAAACAATCGTTTCTAGCACCAACGAAACATACAGCTTGCCTCTAGTTCTTTAATGCTTCTCTCCCCACCACGCACACACACACACACACACACACACACTACCATGACCCCAATTCTACCTTACAAATCTGGTTAGACCAGAGAATGTGCACTGGTATAGATAAGAGCTTGTAACACAGGGAATCCAGGACAGATAACACCCCTACCCCCGACCAATAATGAGAGCAATGATACCAGGAGGGTAGGGAAAAGTTGGGGGTTTAAAAGGGGAACCATTCACAATGATTGACATATAACACCCCCCTGGGGATGAAGCACAGAAAAGTGGGTGAAAGGAGACAGTGGTTGGTGGAAAACATGACAAAAATAATAATGTATAAATTATCAAGTGTTTGTGAGGGAGGGAAGGAGAGAAAAGGAAGGAATGATACCAAGGGATCAAGTAGAAAGAAAATGTTTTGAGCATGATGATGACAGCCTATGTACAAATGTGCTTGACATAATGGATGGATGGATGGGTTGTGATAAGCGCTGTAAGAACTCCCAATACATTTTAAAAATAGCTTCTAATGTATTTTTGTTTAATAAAAATTTCTATTATTTTGTAGCATTTTGATTATAATCTCTGTTTAAGAGCAGAGATTTACTCACCCTTATAGTTTTCTTTCTTTCTTTCTCTTCCCCCTCCCTTTCTTTCTCTTTTTCTTTCTCCCTCTTTCTTTCTCTCACTCTTTCTTCCTTCCCTTCCCTCCCTTTCTGTTTTTTTCCTTTTTTATTTTTTCTTTCCTTTTTTATTTTTTTTCATGAATAGATTCAGAAACTGGTGAGGATAAAAACAAGTGTTGAACCTGAAAGCATGTGAGTGAGCCTGCAATTAAGATCTCCTTCCAGGGTGTGCTGTTGCTAATTGGTTAATGTTTACAAAATGCCAAGGCATTCTTGGATAAAAGCCCTTATATAAGTTCAAAGTATTTTAATTATTATGATTATTGCTATGATTTATGAAACAAAACCATAAATTTCTTCACAGTAGGATGAGGTCAACACTATTAAAGCGAGGAAGCGGAGCAGAGACTCTATATAAAGTGTTCGTCTCTCCCTACCTCTAAGGACAAGAGCTAACTGAAGACAGGTGAGTGGAAAAGAGTCTTGGGACTCACGCCCAGACCTATTTCAGATGAGACCTGCGTTTCTTCTGCCCCTGAGTGAATTAGAGCGATCTAAGCCTGAGGAAACTTAAGAATCAGGCGAGGAAAATCCAGGTTGCAAAAGATTTTGTAGACGGTAGAATCATGTTGCCTGCTCATGACAACACTGAGGAAAGGTGTTTATTTTCTTTATTGAATGTGTGTAGTTCCTTTTGGAGAGGAAGAAGAGAAGAGAAACGTGTGTGCATTTAACCATAGCTTTAACAAGTCAAATTGAACTCCCGTTCTTCGAAGTCCCTGTTGTTCGGGCAAGGAACTTGGGAGTTTGTCACCTTTTGCCTTCAACCCAACACACTATGAGGGTTGATTTTGTAGCAGAGTCCATGTTTCTGCTTCCAAGAGGAAGCCAAAGAAACCAAGGCCAACCTATCTAACACCTATGAGCAAAACAAAAAGAGAACCTTCAAGAAGCTATGGATGGTCTAGATAGACCAAGGCCTCTTTGTTCTCATTTTTGTTCAGAGTGGCAAATTCCTGAGAGAGTCTTGGCACCAGGAGAAGGGCTTTCCTGGAGTTCTCAATCCCAGGAAACATAAATGGGCAAAGTGGAAAAGTAGGCAGAGGGGAAGCCCAGAGAGAGAAGGGAATGGATTTCTTTTTGGAGCAGTCTCTCCTGGCATGGAAAGGATTTTCCTGCTGGGAGTGGAGGGCATTGACCAACTGTCCTGGGACCTTCAGACCCAGTTCTGGTTGGTCCCACTCCAAATAGAGTAAGTCTGTATTTCCACAGGCCCTGTGAACCTCCACACTTTCCATTTTGCCTGAAAATGTTAGACATGCCTCGAGAAAACATTTTACAATGTGTGATGGTGGTTGTTTTTATTTTAATTTAGGGCCCATCGGTATAGCTTTCTGGGGGACATTGACCTAGGGTGTTGCTGTGTGCAGAAGGATGAAGATAGGTGGCAATATGACAGGATTTGTGATTAGGGTGTGATCAGAGAGCAGACAGGAAGCCTTGTGGTAGAAATAAAACAAGAGCCGCAATGCTACTTAGAGTGGGAGTTCATGCCCGGATCTCTTCTTCCATGATTGGATTTGAAGTCTGGGTGGTGGTGGTGGTGGTGGTGGTGGTGGTGGAGGAGGAGGTGTTGGTGTTGGTGCTGGTGGTGGTGGTGGTGGTGGGCATCAGGACCACCTTCATCTCCCAGCATGTCAACGTGATTAATACAGTACATTTTCCCAGCAGATTGGAGGGTCCCAAAGACCTGGGGTAAATATTGTTTGAGGTTATGGTGAAGATTTGGGAGAATATTCATGGAAAAGGAATGGGAGTTCTACAGTGAAAGAACTCTCAACACTTTCATTTCTATCTTTTCTAGGGAAAAAAAAAAGAATAGATGGTTCATTATACCTTCCAAGTCTAAATGATGTTTTGAAATGTACTCAGTGGAGGGAGGGTGGGGCTGTACAAGGTCCTGTTGGAAGTCACTGAGGACTTGGGCAGGCCGTGGATTTCAGAGTATCTGCCTGCTTGGTACCCATGGGGTTCACACCCTCATGCTGCTTGTTGTTGGGTTTTCCACGAGAATGGGGAGGTCACCATAAACATTGTGCTTGGCCTCATGATCATTGTGTTATCTCTGCCTGGAGCTATAATGACGCTTTCAAGTGCAGGGAAATCCCAAGGCATGAGCAGATTAGTCACAGTAGATGGTGACCACTCCCTAGAACACCCCAGTGATGCCTCCACGGTCCCTTTGAAACAGAGAGAGCTTGTAGACACTTGTAAAGTTGGGCCATGAAGTGCGGGTTGCTTCAGCATACTGTGTGTGTCCATTGTCCCCTCTTGCTCTTCCCTGATGTAATGGTGTGTGTGTGTGTGTGTGTGTGTGTGTGTGTGTGTGATTTCGAAGGTGTGATCTGAGGAGTAACTAGAAAGAAACTGTGTTCTTATGTAATTGCCACATGTACTTTCATAGAGTTTTCTCATGCAACTGCTTTCTCAACACAGATTTTTCCATGCTTGGAAAACAATGTGATGTTGCAATAAAAGCTAAGTTCTTCCACTTGGATTTCCAAGAAGTATCTGGGTTCCCTGAAACAGGCAGCCAAGGTTACACATTTTAATGCAAGTTATAGTTTTCCTGCTTTTCTGAAAGGCCTTTTCTATAATGTCAGTGAGAAGCCTGAGATCTTGAACTTGTCCAGTATCCAGGTAGTGCTTTCTTGGTTCTTCTCCTCGGACTGATTGTCCTTCTTCCTTCAGTGCAGGGGCCTCGCTGGGTGCTGAATAAACGATTCCTCTTAGCCATTGAATCAGTTCCTGCAAACCCCGCTGAAATTCCAAGTTTGTTATCTTTCTGGTATTGGGCCCGAGCCTGGCATTTTGTGTTCAGCTTCGGGAAATCAGAAACCGACCAAAGGAAACCCTGAGGAGCCCTGGTGGTGCGGTGGGTTGCTCACGGCGCTGCTAACACGAAGTCAGCAGTTCGAAACCACCAGTGGCTCTGTGGGGGAAAGATGAGACTTTCTACTCTCAAAAAAAAGTTGCAACCTCTGAAACCCAAAGGGAACGTTGTACCCTGTTTAGAGGGTCACTATGATTTCATCGATGGCAATGTTTGTTTGGAAGGGAAATCAGATACGCGTCTTAATACAATAGGCGATGCATTTTTATCACGTTGACTTTGACTCACAGTGAGCCCACAGAACAAAGTACAACTGCCCCTATTGAATTCCTAGGCTATCCTTTTGACAGACCATTTCTCCCATGGAGCAGCTGGTAAACTTGTGTATGTCAATTTTTTAATCAGCAGCCTGGTGCTCCTCCACCAGGTTCCTTTGAAACAGGAAAGAAAGACACCCCTCCTGGCAAAACAAACAAACAAAGCAACTTTGTCTGAGCATGTACTACCCTCCGTTTCAAAAGGCGTCATTCAAATGATTTCCTAAATGTCTTTCCATTTTGAGGCTTAATCTCTGTCTGGGTGTTTGGGAGGGATCACCCACAAATGGCCTTAAAACAAAAGAGATGAGAAAAGCACTTTGAAAGAGGGAAGTGTCATATTTATATGCATGGTCACACTTAACATGATAGAAATAATTTGAAGTGAGAGGGAGCCATGCCCAGCTGACAAAGGGAGGTCATGGAATATACCCTCTAAGTGGAGGGGTTAGCAGTGAGGGATTTGGGGCCAGAGGACAGTTCCTTCAGCAAGTGCAACTACTTTGGGTGACAATTGCGTCCAGTTTGATGGTTGGAGAAGGAGGTGGGCTGATGGACCAGGTGGAAGGTGGATCTAAGAATGATTGGCTGAGCAAGAGAGATGTGAGAGACAGCACTTTAGCGTGTGGATGGTGGGCCCAGTCCACAGGTCTCCCATCTGCTCAGGGCCCCTGCTAGTGGTCTGACTTCATGGCTTGGCAGGTGGAAGTAGCTTGTCTCTCCATCCTCCCTGGGCTCTGGCTCCAGCCTGCTCTCACACAAGAATCTTACACAAGAGGGGTCGTGGGGAAACAAGACTTCAAGGTAGTCCAAGAGCTTTGTCTTCCAATTCTTTCTCCCTCTATCAGAAGCTAGTATTTAGCATGTGATACAAGGCACTGAGAAGAACACAGCTGCCTCTTTATTTTCTTTTGTGTGTGTGTGTGTGTAGCAGAGAACTTTATATCAGAGAGCAGTTGTATATTAAGAAGACATCCCATTCCAGTACCGATCAAGTCCATAAGTCTGATATTAGCCCATGTGTCCAATACTAGTCCATAGATTTCTCCTTGGACTCATGCAGCCATGAAAAGATGTTGAATGCTGGAAGAGCACAGGCCAGTGGGTGGGAAGTCTTGTGGGTCCAGTGGCAGTGGAAGTATCTCAGTGCTGAAATGGGTCTCCATGCGGCTCCTCCAGCTTCAGGGCTCCGGCTCCATCAGCATAGCTCCATGTGACTCGTTAGCTGGAAGACAAAGCGGAGAGAGGCTGTGTGTTCTGCCTCCAGGGAGGAAGACAGGAGTTCCCAGGGTCCTCAAGAGAAGGCCATGCCTGCACAGAGGCCTCACTCGCTGTGACATGATTGACGGGCTAGACTCCACCTCTTCACTCAAGTTGAAAAGATTATGTAACTGTCACAGACCATCCTTTGTCAATATGACATTTTAACACAACTTTTTAGCCATATATGATTTCTAAGCAAAAGAGTAATAAAATCATATCTACATGTAACAGGATAAAACTAAAATGCATACAATTCAATACATGCCAGCCTTATTTAAACATAATATTCTATAAGTGAACAAACAACGATATCCTATGCCTAACAATTGCAGTTGAGTGAACACCTACACCTTAATCCTATAATCCTATGAATATATTCCCTTGTCTATGAAAGTTTGCAACCCAGCCACTTCATTATAGCCACTTCTTTAATGGGAAGGACAAAGAACCCAATTCAGAGAACATCGCTAATAAAAATTCTCCTGTCCACATTTTCTGATGAGAAGACTATTAAACTTACTGTGGCTGAATTGATTCTGATTCACAGTAACCCTGTAGGACAGAGGTTCTCAACCTGTGGGTCACGACCCCTTGGGAGTCCCTTTCACAGAGGTTCCCCAATTAATAACAGTAGCAAAATTAGAGTTATGAAATAGCAATGAAAATAATTTTATGGGCTGAGCCCCAGTGGCATTATGGTTGAGTGCAGGACTACAACTCACTGGCTTGGCGGTTCAAATCCAGCAGGAGCAAGGCTGGGCCTTCCACTCCCCCCAGAGGGCAGTGATGCAAATAATAATAATAATAATAATAATAATAATTTTATGGCTGGAGGGTCACCACAGCATGAGGAACTGTATTAAAGGGTCGTGGCATTATGAAGGTTAAGAACCATTGCTCTGACAGCATAGATCTGCCCCTGTGAGTTTCCAAGAGTGTAACTCTATGGGGGTTGGAAGCCTCATCTTTCTCCCCTGGTGCAGCCAACGGTGTGTTTAGGAGGCCAACTTGTAACCCACTGCCTCACCAGGACTCCTAAAAAGGTTACTGGGGGAAGGCATAGGCATCTGTCAGAGTGCCAGCCTCTAACATATCATCAGGGGTCCAGCAGCCACAATTGTACAGCGATAATCATTAAAGCTTATAGTGACGTCGTAGAAAATATGAGAGCTAGAAATAATGGAGTCAGACACATTTCATGGGAGCCTGCTCACCTCAGCCCTGCATGGCGGTCCACATGGAGAGAGCATGGGCAAGAGGAGGAGAGGACATGGGAAGGAGAGGGAGAGGAGTTGGGGGAGGAAAGGCAGCAGAGAGAGAGAGAGAGAGAGAGAGAGAGAGAGAGTTCCTTTATTCTGACCAAGGCTTCTTTATCTTTTGGGGACATACACGCCCCCTAATTACAGCTAAGGACATACACCACAGAAAAGGGTTGTGCTGTAGGCAACACAAGAATGAGGGGGACGATCTAGGGACATTCACATAATAGGAAGGGGCAGTATTGGGGTCCCACATGTGACAAGAGCGGACCCCAGACTCATGGATGTGACTGAACAGGTTTGACTAGTTTTCTGGCTCTTCAGAGAGATCATTAAGAGTCCTTGTGAACCCACCTACCGGGACCAGGCTGGTGGCTAACAGGCTTCAGGGAGAGGTCATCTATGGTGATATACCAGCAGGGGATGGGCCCTGCATCAGAGTTCTGGCAGGCTGGAACCTTCAAGGAGAATATCTCTAAGCTTCTGACCTCCCACCAAGTGCTGGCAAACAACTTCTAATATTTGGTCAATATTTCAAAGGAGATATAATTGTGGAAAAGACCTATATTTCTCTGACTGGCATCAAACATTGGCTATTCAGGGTCTGGATTTGAGTCATAGATGTGTCTTGGTGCTGCAGCATGTTAGCTTCTCATAGAGACCTTATGGACAAGAGAACTCAACACTGCCGAGTCGGGGCCACCCTCACAATCGTTATGTTGGAACTCATCGTCACAAGCCCTGTGCCAGTCCATCTGGTTGAGTCTTTCTCTTTTTCTCACTGCCCCTTTATTTCGCACAATTTGCAACCAGTCAATTGGTGGTGAGGTTCAGGGTAGAATTCTCATCTTCCACATGGGAGAGGCAGATTTGATTCTGCCAAACCATCTCCTTCTGTCAGCGGGGACTCATGTGTTGCTGTGAAGATAGTCAACGGATTCCAGCAGAAATGCCAGACGAAGATGAGGGCTCATTTCTGCAAAACCCCCTGGTTCAACACAGTCTAATCCAATGAAACCCCCCTGGATCAACACAGTCTAAGCCTCTCACGAGGAAGTCCGGACTTCCTCAGCTGCTGTGACAACCACTCGATGGTTCCTTGGGCCCCAGCAGGCAAATACGAGTTGATTATTTCTACGAATGGGGAGAATGGTTGCAGTACATGGCCTGCTTTGCTTTTTTTATGATGCGTCAAATGATTTCTTCGTTCAGACACGGGAAATCTCATTCCTTTCTTCTTGATTGATTGCCCGCCCTGCCCAATTAGAAATAGTCTGCGTGGTTATGGCAAGTACTGACATTTAAACATCTTCAGTCTTACTTATTTTAAAATCATTGCAGGACCCGCAGAGCCCAATCATCAGCATGTCTGCATTGTGGCTGTTTCTGGGCCTCCTTGTCCTGACGGGTGAGTCTTTCATGCCTGCCAAATGACCTTGGAGATGGGGAGGACGAGTGAAGGAGCATAACGACACTTCTGGTACTTGAAACTGCAGCGGGAAGTGCTATTTTTCTCCCAAGCTGTCCAACAAATCCTGGAGTTATCACGGCCGCTGACAACCCACAATTTCCCTGTGGTCCCACAAAAGAGGGGGTTCTCCTCCAGGAGGGCTTCGAAAATTCACCAGAGACTAAGCTTTAAATATATCCCATTGCTAACCATCCACACATTATTTCACCACAAGGACTTTCTTATTGATTGAACCTGTGTACACACCGTGCATTTCCACAGAAGATCCTGAGGTGATTTATACCACTGATCTCTCCGACCAGGGAACGAACGGCTGTGGCTCAGCTGACAGAGGCTGACCTGGATGCTATGATTGAATTTTAGATGTACAAAGAAGGTTCACAAAGGGGGGGACCGAAGTTCACAAATGCATAGCTAATGAGGACTACAAAGAGGAAGTTTAGTTCCTGAGTAGAGAGATAATTTTTCCCTGCCTTTATTTTCTAATAATTTCTCAGAGAAGCTCTTATATTCATTGACTTCTGGTTGACTCGTTTACTCGAAGATACAGTGAACTCGGTGAGACACAGAACTCCCTGGGATTGCCTGAGCCTTCCTGTCCTAGCAAGTGTTCCGTCTGTGACAAAGTTCAGACTGTCCACTTTTTTTTTTCCTCAATCACCTATTTTAGTGGGAAATGCTGGCGTTTTCTTCTTCTGACAAGAAGTTGCCTTATACCATTTCTGGTTTTAATGTATTTTAAAATCCCTTTGGTGATTTTAACACTGATAACATTAAGCATTGACAACAGAAGGAAATTCATGGAGCATTAAACAAGGCTAGGGGTAGGCGCCCCAGGATGATACTACCAACTAGAATATTAAAAATATTTATCACCCAATCATAAATCTTAAAGATAAAAGTATATTGATTAAAAAAATAGAAAAATAACATATCCACTCATTTAATCTTCAGCGTGCTTACACCAGTCCAGACCATTTTACTTTGACTTTTCCCTCTCAGATTTCTCATTATAAGTTTGTAAAGTAGAACCGCTGATCCCCAAATGCTCCTCTCTTTGGATGTGAGCCTTGTGACTTTTCTGGTCAGACAATACAGGCTTACTCTATGGTTTTTGCAGGCCCGCAAGGGCTGTCCGATGAGATACAGTAAGCTGTCAACATCGTTGTTATTTGATGCTGTCGTTTACTTTAGTCAAAAATAAATAAATAAATAAGAATAGTCCAAGGGAAAATACTTCTAGGTTTAGAGTGGTGAGATGATTCCGCAAGGACTAATTTCCTGTCTCTGTAAATTACTCTCAAGCCATTTCCACTGTTCTAATTCTAGGGCACGTCCCTGCCGCCAGTGGCCTTTGTGGAGTGGCGCTGTGGGTTAAGCATTGAGTTGCTAACCACAAGGTGGGCGGTTCAAGCCCGCCAGCCTGTCCAAGGGAGAGAGTTGAGATGATCTGCTTCATGAGAGCGTCCTCATCCCAGAAACTCTTCGCCGTGGTTCTCAACCTGAAGGTCACACCCCTCTGGGGGTCAAACCAAATGACCCTTCCACAGGGGTCGCCCAATTCATCACAATAGCAAAATGACAGTGATGAAGTAGCAGTGAAAAGAATTTGATGGTAGGGGAAGGGGATCCCCACCATGTGAGGAACTAACTGTATTAGGAAGCTGGAGAACCCCTGCTATACGAAGTCACTAAGTGACTCAGTGGCAGTGGTGTTACTATTTGAAAGAATCTCACCTTATGAGGCCTTTCCAGGAGGCTGGAGGGACAGTGACAGTGGAGGTTAAGAGAGAGAAAGATGAAAAGGGCAGAGAAATGGAGGGAAAGAGTGACACACACACCCCTACCCCCTCCACCTCCCACCCCTACATAGCAACATAGTCCCCAAACTCACCTGCCTTAGGGAACACTTGTATGCCTCACTCTTTACCAACTTTGGCCCCCACCTGGACTGCATCCCGAAGGATTGCCAGGTGCCAGCTTCTAAGCGGTGTCTTCACTTTGAAGCTGAGTTGAAATCCAGAGAGGCCCAGGCCATTTGTCTCCATTTCTCATCCATTTTTCTCCAGAGGAAACGTCGCCTCTCCTCAGACCCAACAAGTCAAAAGTAGTTAAGGGACGAATGTTCAGACTTTATATAATATGTAAGAAAAGGACTAGTTTATCACACAAAGAAAGCAAGTGGAAAGACAAACCGAGGCATAGGTCGAGGGAGAGGTCAATGAAAGCACCAGGAGAGCAAAGTTAGGACAAGATGGGTGATCAGAGGCAGCTTTACTGTAGCACAGAAAAGCAGGGCAGGGCGTGGAGCTCCTGGGCAGGCTCCCGTGGTCTAGCAAGTATGTTTGGGCTATTTAAAAGAAAGTGGGGGGAGGGGAGGTCCGTGCTACAGCAGCAAGGTTTATGGCCCAGGATATAGTTTATCAACTCTGGCAAGTAGGGAGTCAGGCAGTCTGACCATTATTTTTCAGGCTCCTCATTCCAGAGGGCAGCTGCTGACCTCCAGGGAGGTGCAGGGAGCAGGGCTCTGGCCTGCCTTAACTTAACCCTATCACCAAGTCCACTGGCATGGAATTGACTCTGACTCTGAACAGCCCTGTCTGACAGGGAACACCATTCCCTGGGGTTTTCAAGACTAATCTTTTCTGGAAACAGAGTGCCTGGCGGAGCATGGCTGACCTTCATGGTGTCAGATAAGCAACACATAACCACTCTAAACCCCTGGCTCCTGACTCTGGGGAACAGATCTCCTCTGATTTGATTCCTAGAAAGCAACCAGAGGGCCTCAGGCAGTTACAGAGTTTCATGAAGAATGGCAACTGTTTCCACAGTCCTTTCTGGACACTGGATGCCAACCACTCACAGCGGATGCGTCCATTCTGACTGCTAACGACCCTTTGAGACGCTAACTCTTTAGGGGAGTGGAAAACTCCATCTTTCCCCCATCAAGTGGGCTAGTGATTTGGCACTGCTGGTCTTGCAGTTAGCAGCCCGCACACAACCGTTGTGCCACCAGGGCTGCCCCCGGTGTCGGGGAGGAAGTAAGAATTTCCTCACAGTTTCTGGTAAATCTAAAACAGACCTTTCGATGGTGAGGTTCTTGTGTGTGACTGACTATGTTTGAATCAGAGATGTTTTATTGTGTTGTTGTTGTTGTTTTTTAACAATGCCACTTCATTCCTGGACAGAAAAACCATTCAAACACCTGGAACATAACGCTCCTGTCGAAATGTTCCCCATTTGCAGATCTTTCTGAAAGCGGCAACTGGGGATGCTTCGGAAACATCCGAACGCTGGAGACCCCGGGGGCATCCTGTGGGATTGGAAGACAACGAGGCCTCAACTACTGTGGTATTGACCATCTCCCAGCCGGCTCTGTCCTCTCAGAGGGCAGACGCCTATTAGCCAGAGTGGTTCCGTGCAATTCCCTCTTTTCCTTTGTATCTCACCCCAAAGACTCCCAGTGTCGCCCGTGGTGGCAAGGTGTGGACTGGCAGGAGAAGCACTGGATATGACATCCAGTCCTGCCTCTGCTGGTGGAATAAGTCTGAGCCACCATTGATAGGAGGCAATAGCGCTTTCTTAGGGTCACTGTAAACTCTGAGCAGTGGGATTGCATGAGAGTGTTTTTGAAACCACCAATGAGCTCAGAAGGTGTGTGACTAGTAAGGGGAATCAGTACTGGTTTTCCTCCCTCCCCCCCAACCCTCCCCACCCCATTTCCTACCAGTATTCAGCTTATTTTTATAAATAAAATAAAACAGACTGTGTGTTTAGTCTCTTAAACATGATTTCCGGGTGGGCACATCTGTCGAGAGAAATGCCACAGAAGGACTTGGGAGACTGTTCGCTTCATAGCTCCTGCCCACTGTCCTGGATGAACAGGCCCGTTTTACTGTGGCACCGTGTCTTAGGATGGGGCCAGTGGCAGGCATACCCATGGACTGACTGATCCTGGAGAGACTCACTCTAGGGGGCACTGCCATGTGGGGCCGCTCCAGGAGAGATTGATTCAAGTTCACTGGAAAGCCATTGTCTCAGGTCAAGAAGTAGCCACTGGGCATTAAAAAAGGAAGCGTGTTCACCGGTGCAATTTGCCACAAGGTTTGAAGCTTCCGCTTGGGCTTCTCCGTGCCAGGCCTCTCCCACGAGTGTGCGTCAGTCACTTCAAGCTCTATCAGACACAGGGGCGTGATGTTGCCTCGGTCTTAAAATCCGACACCTTAAGCTGTGCTTGGTTTGTAATTGCTGTAGGAGTCCGGGCTTCTGAAAGGCTAGCCGAAATCGACATGCCCCAGCTGGTGAGATATCAACCCATCATGCGGACCGTCGGCCGGAAATACTGCGTGGATCCCGCCGTCATCGCCGCTATCTTGTCCAGGCAGTCACACGGAGGCAACATTCTGCTCAGCGCGGGCAACGTGAACGACGGAATCGGGGTGGTGCAGGTAACGCTCCCCATTCTCTCTACCTGGCACATCTCGAAGGGACTGTTTTCATCTTTTTGGCTGAGGGCACCCTTGGGGCACAGTTCCATGAAACACTGGGTGTGTGGGAAGGCATCCCTGAATGATGCAGATGGGGCACGCCGGACCACAAAGCTGAAGTTTGCTGGTTTGAATCCACTCAGAGGCACCACAAAGAAGAGCCCGGCAGTTTGAGCTCACAAATACTCTGGCTAAGATCACCTAGTTCTGCTCTGCAAGCCAGGGGCTGCCCTGAGCTAGCAGTGGGTTTGAGTGGGGAGGATTATTGTTAGCAGGGTCTCTTGCATGATTCTAAGTTTCATCCCATATTTCTCTCCTACTCTGTCCAGGACCTTCTAATGGGACCCCTCTCCAAGCAGTTGGTCTTGGTAGCCAGGCACCATCTAGTTTTTCTGTTCCCAGGGCTGTGCAAACTTGCAGCTCAAGTGACCCGCTAGCCCATTGGTCTAAAGGCAGAAATATTTTGGTAAAACATCTCCTAAAGTTGTTGCTGAGAAAGCAGTCAGTTTTTAAAAGTGTTTAAGACTATATATGCCTCGGATGGTCTTTGAATTGGCCTCCCATTAATACTTTGAATGGCACTTTACAGTTTAAAAGTCCTGCTGAGCACTTATTCTGATTTGGAGACCCACCCAGTCATCTCATAAGAAATGGGGCGGGGAAATCCATCTTTTACAAGTGGGACAACAGTCACAAGGAGGGAACCACGGCCACACAGCCTCATGGCAGGTGGGAGCTGCAGAACGGAGTCCCAGCGCAGCGCGTGTGCTGGTGCAGCCGGCACTGTCTGAATGCTCTGCTCCGTCTCCTCTGAAAAATTCTGATTCCTGGAAAATTGACAAGTCTGTCTCTTATGACAATGAAGTGAAGAACACATGAGATACTTCCCCCCAAAAGGTGAAATCTATGTGGAAGTGGTAACCATCGAAGGGAGTTAACTTGTTATTAGTAATCATTTTATTGGGGGACTCTTACAAATCTTGTAACACTCATCATCCACTTGCATTTATGTTGCCATCAACATTTCCCAAACATTTTCTTTCTTCTTGAGCTCTTGGTATCAACTCCTCTTCTTAGCCCTCCTTCACCCACCCTCCAGAGAAGTTCCACCTACAAAACTCCAGTCTCTTCTGACTCATAATGACCCTAGAGGGCTGCCTTGTAGGTTTCCTTTGTCGCCTTTCTGAAAGCAGATGGCTGCATATTTTTTCTATGGAGAGACTGGTGGGTGTGAACCACTGACCTTCTGGTTAGCAGCTCAACTTAACCAATGCACCATCTGGACTCCTTAATCAAAGAGAGTTAAGGAAAGTTAAAAGCACCTTTACACAGTCAGATCACTTGAAGGGAAATTATAAGTGTAAATAGAAAGCCCCTTTCTGACATGCTTGGGAGCCGTTCCTTGGCTGCACTGACGGAGGGAAATAGGCTAATTCCTACTAACTCACATTCTCTCCCCTCCACTACAAAAGCATAAAAACCAAACCAGGTGCCTTCAAGTTGAATCACACCACACACACCCCCTGCTGGGGGTAAGCGCAGAGCTGTGCACCACGGAGCTTCCAGTGGCTGTACATCTCCAGACCTTTCTTTGTAGGCACCTCTGGGTGGACTTGAACTGCCATCCTCTGGGTTGAACCACCAGGGTCTTGGATCCACAGGTCACTTTCCATGCCCAAACCTTGTTGTTTTGCTACTTATCCCCAGGGAGGCTGAGGGTGGATTTCCTCCAAATGCGGATGGAAAAAAGAGAAGGGATACAAAGGTGTCCACACCTTTGTGTAGCTCTGCAGTAGCTTCCCCTCTGCCTCCCTCCCTGCAGGACTCGGGCCGCTACCCTCCCACCTCCTGGATCAGCGAGTCCCAGCTTGCTGGAATGACGGAGGTTCTGACTGTTAGGATCAAAAACATCCAGAAGAAGTTTCCAACCTGGAGCCCGGATCAGTATCTGAGAGGTGTGTGTACTACTAACTGGTCATATATTTCACAGTGAGGGATGAATGAAGACAAATAGAACATATACTACCAGATTCCTGAAAGCCACAGTGGTCTCCCCAGGGACAATCAGGAGCAACTAAGTTAACTGTCACATCCCCCTAAACAGAGAGGAGCTGCTATTTCGGTGATAATGATCATTTTCATTTCAGGTGGACTGTGTTCCTACAATGGAGGTGTTGGCTATGTGCGAGGCAGCCAGGACCTGAGCTGTGACTTCTGCAATGATGTCCTTGCACGAGCCAAATTCTACAAGAGACATGGCTTCTAAGGCTTTGGATCAAATAGAAGATCATGATCATACATGAGGCCTCGAGTGTTATACAAATAAAACTAGCCAATGAGGGTTGTCACCGCAAACCTAAATTTGATCTGAAAGTCCTCAAAGTAACACGAGTTATATTAAAGGAAAAATTATAACCCAAGTTTTGTGGTCTGGTGTATGTGTGTGTGTGTGTGTGTGTGTGTGTGTGTGAGAAAGAGAGAGATTGAGAGAGAGAGAGAGAGAGAGAGAGAGAGAGAGAGAGAGTTAGTTACAGGCTCTTTTTAAAGAGGGTTCACATGGAGATTAGCTATAATGTGGACTTCTGTAAAATAAATTCTATAACTCATTGATTAGCCTTGTCAGAGGCTGTAAATAAAAATACAGGAACCCCAGTCAAGTTTGACTATCAGCTAAACAATGATTACCTTCTGAAGTGTCAATCCTATGCAATAATACTTAGGACATATCTTGTTTATATTAAAAATGTTATCCACTGTAAATTTCAACTCACTGCCACTGAGGCAATTCTGAATTATAGCAATCCTGTAAGACAGCGTCGAACTGCCCTGGAAGCAAGACTCTACATCTTTACAGAAGCAGAAAGTCCCACCGTTCTCCTGCAGAGTAGCTGGACCTTTCTAACTGCCAACTTTGCACTTAGAAGCCCAATGAGTAAACCACTGTGCCACCAGGACTCCTGTATCATCTATCAGACATTCCATTTGCACTGAGTAACCCCACCGTCTTTTATCTAGTAACCCTACCCCTGACATTCTTGATCAAAATCAAATGATAGTTGGAAAGTTTTTTTAAAAAGTGGGAAGATATGGACAGGCCCATGTGAGCCGTGGGAAGATGTTTAGAGAAGTCACTTCTGAAAAAGAAGAGTCACTTGTTAACTTTGCAACATTCTTCTTAACCCTAGGATCGTTTCTGTGTCGTCTTCACTCATCTTGCCCTTTCCTTTTCCTGAACCACAAGACATTCTCGTAGATTCTGTCTTCTCATACAAGGTCCCTAATTTTCCATTCAAAGTGTCTAGAACTCAGCTAGAGAGTTTGTTTCCTTTGGGGGGGCATTTAACGCATTCAGGGAGCCAGGCCCTGGGTTAGGAGCTCACCCGCCGCTGTTGTCATCAAGTTCATGGACCTTATTTAGAGTTCTAATTGGAGAGTTTGTTATCTGCAAAAGTCATGAATGTTCCCTTCTAACAACTGTCCAGTAACAACATCTTGCAGAACCCAAAATAAAGAATGTCATTCCAGACTAATCGTTGTCATTTCAAGAAGGTTCAGTTAATCTCTCAATTTTGCTTTGAAGCAACGGCCATGTGCTTAAATTAGTGGCTTGGTTCAGGTGCACCTTAGTCCCCCGGGGGACATCCTCTCCTGTTTCCTATGGCCTACGTATAATCAATAATGAATGCGAAAGTCTAGAGAATTGATGTTTTTCAATGATCACGAGTGCCAAGAATATTGACTATATCATGGACTTTAAGAAGAAGAAACAATTCTGTCTTGGAAGAAGTACAGCCAGAAGGGCTTCTTAGACTCAAGGATGGTGAGATTTTGTCTCTTGTACTTTGGGCATGTCACCAGAAAGAACCTGACCACGGAAAAGGATAACAAGCTGGATAAAACAAAGGGTCAGCATAAAAGAGAAAGAGGGCCCCAACCCAATCCCAAACTCACTGCCACGGAGTAGAGGGTTTTCTTAGCATCTTTAGATAACATTTCTGAAAGCGGATCACCGGGTCTTTCTTTCACAGGGCTTTAGGGTTCAAACTGCAAATATTTAGGTTAGTTGTTGAGTGCAAATCATTTTCACCACATTATGGTGTGGAGTTTTTGAAGATCTAGCCCACACCAAAACCCACTGCCATGGAGTCATTTCTGGTGCACAGCCACCCTATAAGATGGGGACTCACTGTTAATCTTTAGGGGAACAGCCCCCTTAGTTCAGCTGGTGGGTTTGGAGCACCAAGCAGTGCAACACTTAGTGAACTATGTCACCAGAGCTCCTTGAAGAGCTTTTGCTATTGGCGGTAGGTGTGATCGAGACAAAACACTGTCCGGTCCTTTGCTGTCCTCACAATTGTTCTTATGCTCAAGCCCCTTGATGAAGATCTATAAGGGAAACTAGCAGTTACACCAGGGAGTGGGAGTAAGCTTTTTTTTAACCGGCATGTGTTTGGTGGGAAGTGCATAGGGACAGGCTGGCTGTAACCTAGTCCCTGTGTCCCCTGGAACCACATCATCCCAGCATACAAATCCTGGGCTTGTGAGGAAGAGAAGCAGGTGGGTGCTAACTGACCCTCCCATCGCTCCCCTCCTCACATAAATAATTGATTGGTGCTGAGGGCTCTTGCTTCAGGACACCCCTCCCCCACATGCCCCACACCCTCCCCACACCCTGTCTCCCACAGATCTGTGGTCTGTTTCTCCATTATCTCACCAGACAAAACCCCCAAGGCCAAGGGAAAATGGATTCGCTTGTCAAATTACAAGATGCTTGAGGAACAGAAGCATTTCCAAAGGAAAAGAAAACGCAGAATCTATTCGAAAATAAACATGTACAATATGAGAGGATTCCCCCTCCCCAAAATAACCTGAATTTTTTTCAAAGATAGGTATTTAAATGTTTTTACAAAACAACCTTATTGCTTTCAAAGTAAGAGCCATTACACGTAATGCACTTGCCAAATCTGCAATTCCATTCTTGGAAACGCTTTCTAAACTCATCTGTTTGCATGGCTGGCAGAACTGCCCTCATTTTTTTTTTCACCTCTTCTATGTTGTCAAATGGCTGTCCTTTCATGTTCCTCTTCATTCATGGAAACAAAAAGAAGTCTCACAGAGCAAGGTCAGGTGCATGGACCCAGAGACACATGCTGGCTTTTGCCCAAAACTGGTGCACTGAGATGGCTGCTTGAGCAGTTGTCTTGTAGTGGTGACAACATGGGAGTATCTGCCACAAATCAGGCCTTTTTTGTTGCACACTGTTACACAATCTCTTCAGAACCTCTAAAAGAAAGCTTGACCTGATGGAACTACCATAGCTCCAAATGCACTATCCCCCTAACATCAAAAAACAACAACAACAACGAGCATCAAGTTGATCTTTGATTTCACATGATAAGCTTTTGGGGGTGAGCTGACAATGGTGTCTTTCACTGGCTTGATTGATTTTTGCCTTTGAAGTCATAAGAATAGCACCATGTCTCTTCATTAGCATTGACCTTGAGAAAAAAAAGTCTGAGTCACTTTGGAGCTGTTCTTTCAAAGCAAAACATGTTTCCATTTTACACAGTTTTTCCTGGTCAGTCAGAACCCAAGTCACAAATTTTGCTATGGCCTTTCTCATTTCCCAATCTTCTGTTGCAATGGGCTAAATGGAGCTCCAAGATCATCCAGATAACTTCCTTTCTCTTCAATGGTCCGTTTTCAGCCTTTGAACACAAGTGCAATGTTTTGTTGACATTTTGGTTTGTTCAGAAAGTTGACTGATGTCCAGAACGAGGTTTGTCATCAATCAACATTTCACCTTTTTTTTAAAAAAAAAAATGAGAAAACCACACATACACTTGAGTTTTCCCCATAATACTATCCTTGTAAGTTATGTTCAACATGACAACAGTTCCTGTGACAATTTTCCCAAGCAGGAAACAAGATTTCACAGCCGCACATTGTTCTCTTAAATCAGCCATCACAAAAAGTGGGGTTTGTGAAAAACTTCTTTTACGAAAAAAATTCACTATGACCAGAGAGAACTTTCCCAGGCAACATCACTGGGTGCGCTAACTCATAACGAGTTGTCTAGTGCAAAAAAAAAAAAAATGTCTACTATAAAAGCTCAGCCCGGGAAACTTTTTTCCATTTTTAAAAAAATTCCCTCTTGTATATATTAGCAGTAATTGACAAATAATTTTAAATGTAAGGAGAAATTTTAAGAAATTTTAATACTTAAGAAATTTTCTTAAGTATAATGAGTAAAAACAAGTATTATCCAGGTTTTATTTAAAATATTGGGAGTCTCAGAAAGAGGGGGAAAGAAATATGAATAGAACCTATTTGAAGGAATACTGAATTTCTCAAGATTAAAAACATAGAAATGTGGAAAACCTGAGATTGAAGGCATCCAGTGATTTTATAGAGCATCAAACCCTTTCTCTTTAAAGCCAAAAACTCACTGAGATGGGAAACATAAGCTGCATACAAAGAACCAAGATTCAGGGTGATGGTTACTCTGTTAGTCCACAGAAACAAATTCATAGACGCTCATATGTGTATTAGAAAGAACTTTATACACAAGAGCAGTTGGATATTGAGAAAACATTTCAGCCCAGTCCACATTAAGTCCATAAGTCTGACATTAGCCCATATGTTCAATACCTATCTATAAAGTCCTCCTCAGATTCACAAAACACCTGTAATGACACCGAGTGCAAGATCACAGCCCAGTGGGTGCAGTCTTGTTTTTTGTTTGTTTGTTTTGGGCATCACTGCCTCTGATGGTCATGGGCGCTACCCAGTGCTGTTCCTGAGAGCCACCGCTGGATTTGAGCGGGCCGCTGTCCCGCACTCAACCACTTACGCCATGGGGGCTCAGCCTGGGTGCAGAGTCTTATGGATCCAGGGGTGATAGAAACATCTCAGACTGGCAGGGGCCTCCAGTTCCCAGGGCATTTAGCGATGTGTCTTGTCAGTAAAGCATCTCTCAGGAGGTGAGCAGAGAGAGTCTCCCACCTCCAAAGAGGAAATACAGGAGTTCCCAGAAGTCTCAGGAGAAGGCCACACCCACACACAGACTTCATTGGCTATAACCCAATTGACAGACTATACTCCATCCCCTCACTCTTTTTTTCCCCACTATTACAGTGGTTTATTAGGGAAGTCAGCGGGTGACCACAAATTAGAATCAGGAAACATTAAGGATATAGTTTTGTACACACGGTGCCACTTCTCAACCAGGACAACAACAAAGTCTCTGTCTGGTCCTCAGCCTCTTGGCTACACAACCCCTTGGTTTCTATCCTTGTCCTGTCGATCAAGAAGCCATTCTGTGATGCCTCATGGTCTTGGCATAGCTCCTCGGTCCAGGCATGGTCTTAACCCTGTAGCCTCTGCTGCTTTTCCTGCCACCACTTCAGGCAGGGATCACACAGGACATCCGAAGGTGGTTCTTCTTTCTGGTTGGTTGCAGGATTCCTCTCTTGCTGCTTCTGAAATGGCTCACTTTTATATCCCGCAGACTAACAAAAAGGGACCAATCACCACATTGGAACCCTCATGTCTTTTTGCAGTCTCCCACTCAGTCTCTGGGTAGGAGTTAAAAAGATAGAGAGAAGAACCACACAGTAATTTTTCGTCACCAGAGACCAGACATTCAAATATTAACAGCCAGTCAGGTGACAAAATCAGTAGAGGACGATACTGCACACTGAATATAAGAGGGCTATTTTGTAACCATTTTCAAGGCATGCTCCTTGGCATCAGAAAGGGCAATTGAACACAGTCCTGATTCCGCTCAACATAACATAGAAAAGTTTAACTATTCGGTCTGATGGCATTTTAAATATGAAAGCCTGCTCTGTTAGGTGTAGTAGAAATTAAGCCTTCAGCCTACTGATGTGCTTCCTTATCTAAGAAGTAAAAATAAAACTGCCTGGAAGCAAACAAAGAAGCTCACAGACATTGAGTTGATTCCTACTCATTGTGGCTCAATGAGACAGGGTAGACCAGGCCCTGTGGTTTCCAAGACGGTAACTCCCTTCAAGAGAATGAAACTTTGCTTTCCACCTGTGGAGCCCCTGGTGGTTTTCAAATGGCTGACATTGCCACGAGCAGGTCAGCACATCACCTGTGTGCCACTAGGGCTTCTGCACGGAAGCAGTCTCATCAAATCAAAAGACATTGTGTCAGGCAGGGTTCTCTTAGAGAAATAAAAATCAAGACACTAGGGGCTGAGCCCTGGTGGCGTACGTGGTTGAGTGCAGGACTATGGCCCGTGTGCTTGGTGGTTCAAATCCAGTGGCGGCTCTCAGGAGCAGCGCTGGGTAGCTCCCACAGCTACCAGAGGGCAGTGATGCCCACCCCCCCCCCCAAAAAAATCAGGACACTAGTAATTCTTTTTATATATTTATATATAAAGAAAGGTATATAAGATAAGAAAGAAACAGCTAACTATCTATAAAGCA